>JAJPUD010017490.1:0-31155 GCA_023553655.1 Myrmecobius fasciatus
CTGTGTGAGTTCTCTATAAAAGACATCATCATCATCATCATCATCATAACAAAAACAACTGCTACCTCTTGGAAGAATTATACAGATATGTATATAGATAATATATATTGTATGTTTTATATATATATATATATATATTATACAGATAAATATAATATATACAGATAAGTTAAAAAATGTCTACCAAGTAATTTCCAGGATGGATGGTATGGGGTGTTGACAACTGGGAGTAATTGGGAGAAGCTTCCTCTAGAGAGTTGAGCCTTTATGGGAACTACTTGAATAACTGAGTATGCCTTCCAGGCATAAGGGATTGATCTGGAGGCAAAGTTCTTTTTTTTTCTTTTTATTTATTTTTTAATTTTAATTTTTTTTAATTAAAGCTTTTTATTTGCAAAACATATGTATGGGTAATTTTTCAACATTGATCCTTACAAAGCTTTCTCTTACAAATATTTCCCTCCCAACTCCCCACCCCTCCCCTAGATGGCAGGATATCCACTACATGTTAATTATGTTAAAATACTTAAGAAATCGAATATATGTATAGTTATTGCCACACATCATTTTTTTGTTCAGGAGAAATCGTATCTATGAGAGAATAATCCGATAAAGGAAATACAATGCAAGCAAACAGCAATCGAGATCATGAAAATGTTATGTTGTGGTCCACATTTCACATCCCTCTCTCTGGGGGTATATGGCTTTCTTCACTGAACAATTGGAGCTGGTTTGAAACCTTTCATTGTTGCAGAGAGCCATGTCCATCAGAATTGATCATCATATAGTATTGTTGTTGCCGTGTATAATGATCTCCTGGTTCTGCTCATTTTGCTCAGCATCAGTTCATGCAAGTCTCTCCAGGCCTCTCTGAAATCATCCTGCTGCTCGTTTCCGCAAAGTTCTAAAGGCAGAGAATTGAATGTGGAGAAACAGAAAGTTGACTAGTTGTACTGAAATGCAGAGTTCTTGAGGAGACTTTATAACCAATCTGGGGAAACAGGTTGAACTTTGATTGTAAAGACTTAAAAACCCAAACAGAAGAATTTGTGTTTAATTGTAGAAGCCCCGAAGAGCCAATTCTAAATGGATCCAAAGAGAAGTAATGGAGGCAGGATATGTGAGATGTGGTGGAAGCAGGATTGATATCAGGTCTTAGTAACTGATTGGAAGTGAGGGGTGAAGGGTCCAGGATGACACAAGAATTACAAACCTGGATGACTAGAAGGACAATGATGTTCTCAAAAAAAGGAGGGCACTCAGAGGTAGCATGAGGGGCTTATCTGCTCTGTGGGGTTAGGTTGTAAATCATCCTATAGGTAGTGCTTCTACTAGTAACGATTGCTTTATAGTAGCTACATCCTTCATGCTTCTGGCCCTTTTCCTCAGAGTGACTGAAATGTGATTGAAGGTCTCATCCAGCCTTGCTGTATAGAGCAAAAGTGGATGTGGTTTAAAGATGGAGTTTGTGGCAGGGGAGAATAGACTCAAAACCTAGGGTCTGCCATAATCAATGAATCCATTATGGTCTTTGGAATGTCCAAAGTTCCTGAGTTCTGCAAGAGTCAATTTGGTCACAATTAGGCCTCATCTTACAAGATATGAAAAATTAACCAGAGAGGAACCCATTAAGCTCTCAGGCTTAATGGCTGAGATCAGGAAAGACCTAGCACTTTATTGAGCATTTATTTTTAAGATTCATAGAAGTGCACCTCCTGCAAAATGCTCTCAGGTACTCGCAGGATCAGAGCCTGGGGAGCAGCATCTGGGGTGGACTGAAGGAGACTTACCTCAGGGACAGGAAACATTTTTTAATCCCAGCTTTGCCGCTAAGCAGCAGGTGTGACCTTGGACAGGCCACTTTCCATGTCTGGGCTACCTCCCTAAAATGAAGTGTGATGATTTCATTAGTCCTTTCTGACTCAAACATCCTATAAGCCTTGTATTTAAAATCACCCAGACTGGTGTTCTGCTATCAAACCTCTTAGTTAAGAAGAAAAGGAAATCAAAGGAACGTGTTTTATTTTTATTTTCTGGGGGTTTGGGTAAGTTTTTTTTAATTATTATAAATCAGAAAGATCAATACACATGAACATTACCATATCCAAAAAAGGCTAGGAAATGAAGATTGCATATGAAACCATGAATTTATTACAAAACTTTGCTCTTTTTCTGTGTCTGTCTGTCTCTCTATCTTTGTCTGTTTCTGTCTCTCTGTATGTATGTATATGTTACTTTTATCAGGTTGTACCAAAACTATTCTTTTTGGCTTTGTTCTCTTCTGAACTTCTTTGAACTTTTTTTCCCCCTATATTTTTAAGATGTCATTAATGTTTTCTTTTTTTTTTCTTTTTGTATCACCATATTCATCTTTCCTTACTCTCTTCTCTTACCTCTTTCCCTACATAAAACCCTTCCCTTAGGGCTTAGCACAGTACCTGGCACATAATAGGTCCTTAATAAATTCATATTTCCTCCATTTGTAACAAATGTCTACTCAAACAAAATAAATTTGTATTTTAATGTAAGTGTATGCATGATTCTGTACCTACAATCCATCACCTTTCCACCAAGAAGTCAGACATCAAAGTCATCCTCTGTCTGCTAAATGGAGAGAGTTTGTATTATCCTTGTCTGAATAGATTGTAATAATAATAATAATAATAGCACTTATTTATATGTTACTTCAGAGTTTGCAAAATACTTTACAAATATTCTCATTTGATCCTGGGACAATAATCTTGGAAAGTAGGTACTATTTTTGTTCCCATTTCAAAAAATGTTTAATAAGTGCCTACTATGTGCTAGGTACTATGTTAAATGCTAAAGAGATCCCTCAAGAGGAGACAATACGCAGACAAATATGTACCATATAAGCTATGTTTAGGATAAATAGGAAATTAACAGAGGGAGGGCAGAATTATGAAGAGTTTGGGAAGGCTTCTTGTAGGAGATGGGATTTTTAGTTGGGACTTAAAAAGGAAACCAGGGAGGTATATTTAAGGTAAATTAAGGAAGGAAAACCTCCCAGGTCTGGGGCACAACCAAAGGAAATGCTTGGAATTAAGAGACAGAATGTCTTGTTTGTGGAACAGAGAAGAATATCAATAATTTTTTTCTGTTGTATACTTTTTTAAGAAATTGCTTTGTCAAATAGTGTGTCTACTTTACCTAAACGTGTATGTCAAATACATGAAAGGTGATGGAAAAGAATGTGATTTTAATGGGAAGTATATTATTGTCTTCCCTCCTGGGAGGAAAACATTTGAAGATGGTTTTCTGTAGTCACTATATGATAGAGAGGTGATGTATTAAAGTATCCTGCTGCCTAATAATGGATGGCTATATTTTCATTAGCCATCAGGGGATCTTGTTCAGAAGAGGAGAAAAAAACCCAACTTGTCCTAATGCTATTGAATGTGTACAAATCTATATTTTCCTTATAATTTAAAATTTAATCTGATTCTTTTCGGAGTAAATTTTTTTAGCTTTCTATGACACCCCTCCCCAAAGTATTCCTGAATTCTATTTCTTCTTTTGGCAGAGAAGTCTTGATACATAACTATTTTTATTCTCTCCCCTTTCCCCCCCTTTTTTTGGTAAATCATAATTTCTAATCCTGATGTAGTCAATTAAAGGAAGTAAAGTATCATGAAACAAAATCAGGAGTAGGATTAGAAATCATCAAATCTAATTCCTTTGTCTTCTTTTCTTCCTCCTCCTCCTCTTTTTTCTCTTCTTTCTTTTTTCTTTTCTTTCTTTCTTTCTTCTCCTCCTTCTCCTTCTCCTTCTCCTTCTTTCTTCTTTCTTCTTCTTCCAGATGTTAGGGGACCAGAATGGGACTTTTGCAAAGAGGAATATCTACTTCCCAAGGTACACTCCCCCAAAATCATGGGAGGCACAATCCTCCTTGCACCAACATTCTCTAGGGAAGAAAAGGGGATTGGGTTCATAGTTTGTCTGGGTTCTCTTAGAGCCAGTCCTAGATCTCAATCCTAATCTCCTTCCCCACTCCCTTCCAGCACAGTCTAGTCCCTGGCTTTTGGCTTTTCTGGGCTTCGTATTGAGATAGCTAGCTGCTCTACCACCCCATCTGTAATCTTGGCTCCTCCTGGACCTCCCAGTCCCTGAAGATCACCTGTTGCATCTGAAATTGAGAGGGACAAATTCTAAATAGCAGGCAAAGGGGTGTGGGCCATGTGCTTAGTTATCATCTGGTTTTGTTGTAGGTCAGTGAGAAGACTTTCTCCTTGAACTTAGGTCTCCTTATAGTTGGAGACCTCTTGATAATGCTACTTACTAAAATAGGGGCACTTAAAATGTCTAGAGAGGTTTCTGCTGGTGGGAGAATGGGCGATGCTGTCCATTATTACTCACGAGCATAACTTGGTTAGACTGGGAATGCTAGCTAATATTCCTAGAAGATAAAGACAATTGAAAACTGACATTCAGTTCCATTTACAGTCTTTAAAGAGGCAATATAACTTAGGAGAGCTGGTGTGGAAGCCTCAAACACATGTATTAGCTTATGTGATCCTAGGCAACTCATCTAACCACTGTTTACATAAGACAATTCTCATAGACCATAAATTGCAGAGAAAATGCTGATCTGCTTTGGTGGAGAGAATTTCTTTGTGCTGGACTTCCCTAAATCAAAGAAATATCAAGTCCTGTCCAATTTTTATACCTGTCTCTTGTGTTCTACTGCCCAGATAAATCCCCCTTTTGCTTTGCAGCCACTTGATATTAAAACTCTTGGTAACCAAAAGTAATAATACTATGTTTGGACTCCCAAATATAGGTTTGAATTTCACACCTTTTTATTTCCCGTGGGATTTAGGCCATGGCAAATATATATATATATATATATATATATATATATATATATATATATATATATCCTGAAGCAAGGCTGAAATATTAGATAAGGCTCATTTATGTTGCAAAGTCAACACAAATAGATACTAACTTTTGTTCCTTAGTTTAATAAGATTTTCACTCCACCTATTAGATTGCTTTGGGCCAGGATATTAATGGAACTAAGGAGCAGGGAGTTAACCCCCTCCCATATTCTTGCACCACCACCTGGGGATATTGTATTCAAGATAGTTATGACACAGATCTTGGGCATTTGGGGTTAACTTTGTTGATTTTTTCTTTTCTTTTTTATAGTATTTTATTTTTCCAAATCCATGCAAAGATAATTCTCAACATTCACTTTTGCAAAGCCTTTTGTTCCATATTTTTCTTCCTCTCTCCCCTTCTCCCCCTTCCCTAAGATAGCAAGCAATCTGATATAGGTCAAACATACAATTCTTCTAAACATGTTTCTATATTCATCATGCTGCTCAAGAAAAATTAGATCAAAAGAAAAAAAAAACACAAGAAAGAAAAAAACAGCAAACAACAACAAAAAGGTGAAACCCCTATGCTTCAATCCACATTCAGTCTTTATAGTTCTCTGTCTGGATGTGGATAGCACTCTCCATCACAAGTATATTGAATTGCCTTGAATCAACTCATTGTTGAAAAGAGACAAATTTGGGAACTAACCATTCTGGAAAACAATTTGGAACTGTGCCCAAAGGACTATCAAACTGTGCAAACCTTTTGATCCAGCAGTATCTCTACTGGACCGGTATTCCAAGGAAATTATAAAGGAGGAAAAAGGTCTCCCATGTGCAAAAATATTTGTAGTGGCTCTTTTTGTAGTGGTAAGGAACTGGAAGTTGAATGGATACCCATCAGATGGGGAATGGCTGAATAAGTAATGGTATATGAATATAATGAACTATTATTATTCTATAAAAAATGATGAACAAGCTGATTTTAGAAAGGCCTGGAAAAATTTATACAAACTGATGCTGAGTGAAACAAGCAGAACCAGGAATACATTGTATACTATAATAACAAGATTGTGCAATGAACAATTATGAAAGCCTTGATTTTTCTCAGTGGTTCAGTGATCTAAAGCAATCCCAATAAACTTTGGATGGAAAATGCAATCTGCATCCAGAGAGAGAAATACAGTGACTGAATGTAAATCAAGACATTTTATGTTTACTTTTTTCTTTTTCTTCTGTGTTTTTTTCCCTCATAGTTTTCCCCATTTGTTCTGATTTTTCTCTCAACATGATTTCATAAGGAAATATTTTTAAAAATGAATGTATATACATAACCAGAAAAAATTTAAAATTAAAATAAAAAAGAGCCAAGTTTGGGGGTAACTTTGCCTTCAAGTGGATTAATCTAAGAACCAGCTGTGGGCCTTTTGTGCAAGATGAATATAAAATAATTTTCCAGACTTTTGAGGAAAGCTTAGAAGATCTCGGGGAAACCCCTTGATTCTACTTGAGGTTACTGGAAAATGATTTTTGACAAAAGAACTTTTTGTTTAAACTCTCTTGGTTCTGAGTGATCATTGTACCAGATATAGCATAGTAGCCATAACACAGGTAGAGTTTTAATAGATTTCTCTGCTTCCTCCCTTTCTTCTCTCCTCCTGTTTTTCCTTCCTCTTATTTCTCCTTCCTCTTTCTTTCCCTTCTTCTCTGCTTTTCTTTCCTGTGTCTATCTCTCCCAGACTATGCAGTACATTTCTTTGATGATATCCTTTTCTCTACTCTTCCTCTTTATCTCCCTCTCCCTTTGTCTTTCTCCCCCTCTCCTTCTTTCCCTCTTCTTCCTTCTCCTCTTTCTCTTCTCCTCCGTCCTCTTTCCATTTATCTCCCCTCCCTCTCTTCCCTTCCTCTCTCTCTGGCTCTCACTCTCTCTGATGTTAAATCCTGTTCATCATCATCTTGTGCCTCTCTTTTGCCCTCTGGGTAAATTTCCCCCATTACATGGTAAGTTCTTTGAGGACAAGAATTGCCTTTTGCCTCATTTTGTATTCCCAGGATTTAGCACTGTGGTGGCTGTAATTAGCACTAAACAAATATTGATTAGTTGATTAGTTAATCAACAAGAATAGAATTTCTGAGCTCTGAATCATAGTTTTCCCATTGGTAAAATGAGAAAGTTAGAGTAATGACCTCTAAGATAACTTCTAAGGTTTCTTCCAGCTCTAAAGTTCTGTGATTTTTGTGAATGCTGGTTCTGCTGCTTACTTCTTATGTGACTGAACTTGGGGATCCTATGACCCTCTGTGCTGGGCAGATTTTGAATTTCAAATGGAAATCATGAGAAATAAAGGAATATGGTACTTAGCTTTGGGGATTTCAAGGAATAAAGATAAAATTTCATTCTATGTTGATCTAACTATTGATAGTATATAGACTAATTTCATAATATTCAGTTGTTTTGTTGTTGTTATTCAGTTTACATTGTTGCCATTGTATAAACTGTTTTCTTGGTTTCTGTTGACTTTGAATCAGTTGATAAAAATCTTCCATGCTTCTCTATTCATCATTTTTCATTTTATTATTTCTTGCAAGCAAATTATTATTGGTAACATGCACAAGCTTACTTTTGTCTGATATTTATCTCTCCACTGGAAAATGCAATATCATTTGGGGGGATCTTAATGTATTAGCCCATTTCTAGACCTTGAAAATAGAAACACAGCCAGACATTCATGAAATCTAATTCTATAAATTTCATTAATAAAACTGAAGTCAAGTACCAACTATTAACCCATGCCAAAATTGTTGTAAGCTATCTCCACAACTCCAAAATTACTTTGCCTATATCTGTATATATTATATATATATACATATGTGTATATATATATATTGTTTATTTGTTTCACATTCTTCTCTCCCTTCCCAATGTAATCAATCAACAAACATTATATGTTAGTCTCAGTGGTAATTACTGGGGATACAAAAGCAAAGAATAATTTCTGCTCTCAAAGTAATTTTTTTTCTTTGTCTCTCCATCATTTAGCAATGCACATGGCATACTGTACTGATTTTTTGTTGAGTTGAATTCCTGTTCAAACTCGGGTGAGACTAGATAATTCTTTCTAACTCTGAAAATCTGTCGACCAGGAGAATGAGCCTCTGGCTGGGTTTTAGTTCTTCCATTAAAAAAAAAATACAATACACGAGGCTGGTGTTTGGGAACATCTGAAGGATGCTCGCCCTCGTGTTCCTGCTTTAGCCTCCTTGTCTTTCATTAGACTCTTCTGCAATTTCTGCCAACAAAGCTTTTTGAAAAGGGACAAGGTGATGCTAGCAGGGAGAAGGGACATGTGACCCTATCTTCTGGTTGCTGAGCAATCACATCCTGACTCCAAGGTTATTTCTTTATAGCCATGCTAGTCCCATTTTACATCTTGAAATAATACTTTTGCCCTGCATGTCCAGAACATTTCTTTTAAAAAAAAGGGATAAAACCCACACAATTTTCAATGTGCTTGGCAGTGCCTTTTTGAAATGGAGAATAAATTGCAGGAACAGGTGAGTACCTGAGAACACACTCAATTTCCATGTACAATATGTCTGGCAGCACATTAGAGAGAGAGAAGAGGGAACACTGGGTACCTTCATAGAATTGGCCCTAAATAACCCGATCTTCACAGTGCCTGGGATGACATCAGGAGTTTTTCATAGAGCATCAAGACAGATATCAGAACAGTTAATAATGTTTCTTCTAAAAGGAGCTTCATGGATGGAGCCTCCTCATCTCCTGTGGTGTATGAGCACATTCCCTGATTTCTGCCAAGCCACACAATCGAATCGAATTAAATCTGAGGCAATTTTGCAAGTCATTCTGTTAAAGGAAAGAGCCCATATGTTCACTTAGGGCTCATTTTAAAAAGGAGGGGAGAGTTTATTGATGCCTTCCTTTTTGATTTTGGCACTGCAACCATTTTGTAGTAACTTGGCTTCTCTTGTCCCAGAGTCCCCCCTTGTTAAAAAAAAAAAAAGAAAGAAAGAAAGAAAGAAAGAAAGAAAGAAAGAAAGAAAGAAAGGAAGGAAGGAAGGAAGGAAGGAAGGAAGGAAGGAAGGAAGGAAGGAAGGAAGGAAGGAAGGAAGGAAGGAAGGAAGGAAGGAAAGAAGGAAGGAAGGAAGGAAGGAAGGAAGGGAGGAAGAAAGAAAGAAAGAGAAAAGAAAAGAAAAGAAAAGAAGGAAAAAAAAGTTAAGGAAGGCCGACTGATTCCAGTTATTGTTATCTGCCAATACATGCCACATTCTGCATCCAGAGTCCACCACTTCTCTATTGAGAAGAACATAAATTCCAACAAAAAGTACCCTGGAATCAAGATGGTTCCTTGCATATACTCTGAATTCTAGTCTTTTAGTGCTCTGTTGTTTACATTATTGGAATCTGGTTCTGTTTTCTTTGTACAATTTACATATTCCTACAATTCTCTGAATTCCCTAACTTTGTAATTTCTTAGAGTACAGTTTGGGGCAGCTAGGTGGCGCTATATGGTTCCTAGTCTTCTTCCTGAGTTCAAATCCAGTCTCAGACGCTAGCTGTGTGGTCCTGGTCAAGTCACTTAATCCAGCTTGCCTCAGTTTCTTCCTCTGTAAAATGAGCTGGAGAAGGAAGTGGCAAACCACTCTGGTTTCTTTGCCAAGAAAACCCCAAATGGGGTCGTGAAGTGTTTGACATGACTAAACAACAATGATGATACAATTATATTCCATTCCATTATAATTTGTTTGGTTATTTATTCTTCATTCACTGGTATCTCAATTTGTTTACAATTTTTTGTTCATATAAGCAGTATTATCATTGCTATTTGGGTACATAGAGGGCATAGGCTGGGAGTGCTGAAGCACCCATGACTTGTTTTATAGGTCTAAGGTGATGAGAACCCCAGAAATATTAACATACCTACATGGTGCTCCATGAATGCCAGTAAGAACTGCTTTGAATATGTATGCATCCTCACACTTGTAAATAAATGTCCTTTTTTCCTGTCATTGATCTCCTTGGTGTAAACCCTGGATCAAAGAGTATGAATGACTTAATGACTTTCCTTACATAATTCCAAATTGATTTTTTAGAATTGTTGGATCATTTCATAGCTGTATCAACAGTGTATCACTGGGCCTGTCTTCCTACACTTTAGCACACATTTATCTTTTGTTCCAGAAAAGGGTCATGTACCTAGTGCATTAGACCAGCAGTTCTCAAAGATTTTATATATATATATATATATATATACATATATATATATATATATATATATATATATATTACATAGCTGCATTTTTGCTTAGAGTTACATTACTGAATTTCCTGAAAGAAAAAAAGAAGAGAAATATCTTCGTTTAACCTAAAAGATCTTAGTATTAAGACAAGGTTGCTACTAATAAGTGTGTGTGTATGTGCATATTATAATAAATAAATTAAAAAATATATATTTACCTGTATATAACCTATAGTTCAAAGCCTCTCTAAAGGCTCTGGGTATCAAAGAGACTAACCCTAGAAACTGGTTCTAGATGGTTACTTTCTCTCTTTGCCTCATTGCCACCCTAGAGTTACTCTTCAAAAATCTCCATCCATGGCTTATTTTGATTTATGTCTAGATTTCCACAAACTTGGGTAACAAGAGTCTCAGCTCCTATATTGACACTCAAGCAAGTTAGCACTGCATCTGAAAGGATAGTCTTTATTTCATTCCATTAAAAATTGCTAAAGATCTAAAGGACTCTCCTAAGAATCCATAAACAGATTCAGAAATATATATAGTATTTCAATAGTCCTTCAGTTCTGCTCATTGCCATGAGGGCAATTCTTGATGAATTCTGATGAATTTATCGGCCTTCCTCAGGGTCCTGGAAGACAGAAGCATCATTCTGGGGGTTTGGATTGTTGAACAACCAATCTCCTTCCCATCTATCAGTCAATAGACATTAAGAATCTGTTATGTTTCAGGTACTGGCCTAAGCACTGGGAATCCAAATAAAGGCAAAAAAAAAAAATGGTCCCTTCCCTTAAGGACCTTACAATCTAATAGGGGAAAACATTCAAATAGATACATACAAATAAATGTTACATACAGAATAAAAAGGAAACAATAGATGGAAGGCATTAGAATCAAGAGAAGTTGGAGAAGACTTCCTGTAAACTTTGACTGTCAGAATAATTCATGGACAATAATCGGAAAATACATGAGAGATTATATTTTTTCCCTCAAAAGGGAATGCTACTCAGGAAATCTAATAGAAAGCCAGGCCTCTACTTCTTAAAGGAAATTCTCAAATTTGAGATCATCTACAAGGTAATTCCCAGGAAATCTCCATTTTTCTGACTGAAAGGCTAGATTCTGGGCTCACGCTACTTAGAAAATTCAAAATATTCCCCCACACACACACATAAGAGTTTTGGGGGAATTATGAACATTGTCCATAAATAAAGTGTCTTAGATCTAGAATGTATGCCCAGCAATGTCTGAAATACTTCTTTAGAGCCCAGGTTGCTACTATTTCCTGGACCAATAAAGTCTTTTTCTCTTTGGAGTTCTCTTCAGATTCTTTGGTTGGTATAGCCATCTTTGAGTTGCTCAGTTGAGTTTACAGAGTCTGTTCTTTTCTAAAGCTCAACTCTTGATTGCCAGGAGTATTGCTTTATGAGTCCATATGTAGCTGTCAAAGGCCTTGTGCCTTGAGGTTGCTTTTGAGTGACTGCCTCTGTATCCATGACTATCTGGAATCTGTCTCTGCTGCCTTCAACTGTATCTCAAAAATCTCTTCAACTGACCTTTTAGTTGCATAATAGGGTATCTACTTCTAAGACAAGCTCAGATACTAGATACCATAACTATATACGGAAAGGGAAAAGAGAAAATCCCCTCCTCCACTCTCCAAAGGTGAAGAATTTGGTTTTTCTCCAACTGCTAGCTCCCTCCATTTTAAATTTATTTTTAAAATTTGTTTAAAAAAAAAAAAAACTGGGACTTTTATCTCTTCCAAAATAGGGGATACTTAGGACCTCATCAGCATGGGGTCATTGACCTGTTCCATTTTACAATATGGGCTACTTTTCCTTAGGCACTTTGGTGCCCTCCCCCAACCCCATTCCCTGGGAGCTCATCATATTAACACTAAACTTAGTGTAGACATCCATTTGCCTTAGCCCACTGTAGCACAGAACTCCTAAACTCAAGATATGCTTCAACATGCCAGAATGTTTCCAACTTTCAAGCTGTTGACCATCTTTGACTTAACCATGATTGATTTTCAGCCCAATTTCCTTGCCCCTTCTGAATCAATCAGAAAGAGTGGTGCTCATATATCATAAAGAAATCACCAGGCCTGATTCCATCTTTTAAAAAAAATCAACATTTAGTCTTAACTTTTGTGATTATAACCCTTGACAACAGCAACTGGGCTAGGCCAGGGCAAAGAATCAAATTTTCCCTACACTCTCCCCTCAGTTAAACAGCAAATCCCAGCAAATCGATGAGGTGCTTTGGGGCAAAGTCCACATGGGGCCGCTCGCATATTCTTCTGCAAGAGTAGAGTCTTCCCATACTTAGTGGTTCTGGAGATTATGCTCACTTTTGAAATAATATGATTGGTTCTATGTCTTTTTAAAAATTGATTATATTTATATTCACTATAAATGTAATTGATTTTGCTCTGTAACTGCCTAAGTTATGACTCTTTGTCTCTGAATTTAGTTCAGAAGTTAAGCTATTCTATAATGTTTAGTAATCCAGTTCTCTTGTTAATCACTGTTCTATTCTTGTGTCAAAGAAATCTGTTATTCTTGAGAGATGCAGGTGAATACCAGGGAGTCTGCTGCAATATCTCTATACCACCAAGAATGTCTGCTTCTGATGCTTTTTTCTATTTTTTTGTATGTTGTATTTACATTTTAAATAAATAAATACATTTTTTAATAAGAGGATGTCTGGTTCACTATCCAGAAAGTCCGGTCCATTATCTCTCACCTTGCATGTGGACTCAAACAACGAACATTTCTTAGTCATTGGAGGGAAGGGTTGCTGAAAGCCCCTTGTTCTCAAGTTCCAACCATTCATATTGTCTCCCACACTTCAGTCCTGTATCAACCATTTTTTTAGTCATTTATGAGGCTAAATTCTTAACCAATCATAACTTGTTCCCCAACTATAAGATCCTGTTCTTTGTCCTGCACTTCACCAAAAATTATTAAAAGGGTAGCTATTCTTCATTCAGAATCTTTTTTTTTTTTTTTGGTTGTTGTTGAGAAGCTGAGATCCTATTTATTGGTATCACTTTACCAATAAAGTGATTATGTTTGGAATTTTGTGCCTCAGTTTACCATATTTTGACCATAATAATACTTCCAAGTTCATGTTTGTGCAATTTTAGCAGATAAGACACATCATTTTTACAAATTTCTCTCAGGTTACTAGCTTGCGAAATCTCTGCCACAAAACTTAAAGACAATTCAGAAACAGAAAAGGGAAAATAAAAGTAAGCTACCTCCCTCACAGGGAAATATCTAGTACTTTAGAAGAAAGGTTTTTCCCAGAAAAATTAGGGATCTGGGGGGTTAACTGATAGTCACTTCCTCACTTTCAAGTAAGAAAAAAACTATTTTTTGTTTTTGTGCTTGTTTTAGATATAGACTCACAGTAACTGAAGCATTCATTTTCCCCCCTATCTCACTGAGGAGCCTCTCTGTTCTCAACCCACACAGGCAGATTAGGTTCAGTAATAAAAGGTAAAAATTCCTTTTTGTTCCAAATACATGGAACACTTCGGATTTCTTCAGGGATTCCTATAAAACAAATGGAATCCAACTGGAAGTCTGAACTTATCTTCAGACTAGCATAAGCAGACTAGCTTAAAAAAGGAAAGGAAATACAGAGACCCAAAGAAGCAGAGAGCTCCTAAAAAAGGATTTAGTCCTTGGGGTTTGTTACCTGGGCCATTAGATAAGAGTTATTCTATGGACCTATAGGGTGAGCACCTCTCTGTTCTTTTGTTATGTTAAGGGCCAGGCAGTCTAAGTCTGATTAAAAGTGTTGGAGGAGAAGGGACTGTATTCATTGTAGTGGAGACAAGTTCTACTTGGAGAAGGTTGGTTGCAGACTTCACAGTCTGTTGATAGAAAAGATATTAGATGGAGGCTTGAGGTCTCTCTATATTACGGTGATTACCCCAAACACTTCACCCTGAGCCAAGTGCTTTAGAATTATTAATATGTAGTTTATCAGAAGAGTGAAATAAGGAAAATGAGGTATAAGGAAGAACAATTCCCACTTTCAAGACACTCTGGAAAAAAAATTATGTCTCCCATTGCATCCAAGTCCATCTCTAGTCATCTTGATCTATGTCTTGCCAATGGACCCAGATGGTTCTGGAGGGGAAAGTGAGGCAGGTGACCTTGCACAGCCTTCTCTTATTTAAATCCTACTCACCTGCATGCCATAGAATCACCTGGATGATGTCATGGTCCTCTTGGAGAAGGAGGGACAAACAACAATAGCACAACAACACCTGTGGTGTCCAGGTTGTTTGGATAAAGTCATAAGTTATATGCTGTCATCCCATTGCAGAGTTCATCCTGTGCCTCTCAGATTTGCACCTTACTGTGCAAAGCTTTTCCCTGACCTGGCCAGCTAAAGTGAAAGTGACAAAGAATTAAGAATATCTCCAACTTTAATTTGGATCAGCTGATTCACAACACAGTCACAGCTCTTAAGTTGAAGCCCAATTTCAGAGCAATAATAGGAAGGGGGAAAAAAGGAGCAATCTCTTTCTAGATCTTGTTATAGGAAAGTGAAAATTTACAGTAAGAAATACCTAGATCAAAAGTCTGTGAAATTTATTTTTAGCTTTTTATTTTCAAAATACATGCATAGATAGTTTTCAACATTCACTCTTGTAAAAACTTATATTCCAAATGTTTTTCTTCCTTCCTTCCCCCCACCCTTTCTCTTAGACAGCAAGCAATCCAATATGTGTTAAACATGTGCAATTGTGTAATTGTTTTAAAAATATTTTGGTAACTGTATTAGTTTCCGGTATAATCCTATATGTTTTATCTTATGAATTTAAACATTATTTTGAAAAGGGGACCACAAGCTTCACCAAATTACCAAAGAGATTCCTACTCACAAAAAATAATCAGAATCTCTGGCCTACAAAATACTATTTTATGTACATTGTTGTGGTGTCTTAAAAATGAATTCACATTTAAGAAATATGAAATAGAAAATGAATGTAACCAGATACTTCAGTGTTAGCTACATTTTAAAAAAACCCATTAACTTTAAAAAAAAATCAGAGGTCTAGGAAAAAGTACTTCTGCAGATATTTTAAACAGCAGGACAAACAGGATCTTCCAAAGACCTGATTATCATCAGAGCAACTGGTTCAAAGTGGAAGCCTGAGATAGGAAAATAAAGCTGGCCCATTAGTCGTCTTGACCCTAGGTTTGATCTCCTAAAATATTCCAGCTTGTAGTGAAGTGGCCCAGTAATCTGCAGGAAGTTCATTGATGGTTCTGGAAATGTAAGCTTTTAAAAACCTCAGCACCAGCCCCAATTCAAGGAGGGCAGCCTCCCTGGATCAGGTACCAAGAATTTCAATATGGAGCCCAGCTTGGGCGGTCTCCCTGTTTCATGAATATGCAGTTTCTAAGCTGGAATGGACTTCCAAGGCAAAGGGCTTCCAAGTCAGAAGACCTGGGATCATACCAGCTCTTCTTATCTTATCTAAATGATGTGGATTTATCTCCCTGATTATCATGGTCCTCTTAGAGAATATAGGGCAGACAACAACAAAGATCAACAGTGTGGGCTGACAACTGGATGGCACAGTGGATAGAGTACCAGGCTTGGTGTCAGGAGGATTCATCTTCCTAAGTTCAAATGCAGCCTCAGATATTTCCTAGCTATGTGACCCTGGGCAAGTCACTTAACCCCAATTGCCTCAGTTTCCTTATCTGTAAAATGAGCTGGAAAAGGAAATGGGCTACCCCAATGGGTCTCACCAAGATTCATACATAACTGAACAAAAACAAATCCATTTCCTTTAAATGATTGAACAACAGTGATTCCTCAGACTCAGTTTCCCAATCTGTTAAATGAAAGGGTAGTCCTAGATGACCTTTATGATCCTTTCTGGCCAAGATTCAACGGCCCTATGATTCATGCAGTCTAACCTCTACCAATTAGGATTCCCTCTTCAATGTCCCCAACCTGGGAGAGAAACTCTATACTCTGTGTTTTAAGCCAAAATCAGTCAGAGCTAGTTTATTAATATATGACCCTTTCTGTTTGGAGAGAGGTTCAGAGGGGCAGAGTTTCCTCTGCTTATCAGACTCCTTTCTGACTCAAGCAATTCTCTCTTGCATTTTATAGCAACCATAAAACAAAAAACAAAATTCCACAGTAAAATAAGGGATGAGATTCAAGTTTAGGGCTTTTAATTTACCTAAAAAGAACCATAATATCTTCCTGAAACCAATTGTCTCCTTATTACTCACCACAATCTGGTCGGAGATGAAAAAAGAGATACTTCTCTTAACTAGATGATAAAAAAATACTTTTAGTTTGAATATCATAAGACTTTGTCTTTGTTTCATGATAGAAGATATAGGGAAGGGAAAAGAATAAACATTTATGTGGCACCTACTATATTCCAGGCACTGTGCTAAGCATTTTACAGTTACTATATCACTTGATCACCCGGGGAAGTAGGTGTTATTGTTGAGGTTGAGAAGGGGGGAACCCCAAAAGTTCCAGGCTGATGTCATGAGGTGTCTCAAAAGAATTTGCAGGCTTGAACCCATTTCCTAGTCAAGGGGTAAAATTTATTAAAAGCAATGTGACACCATTACTGAGCCAACTGAATTCTAAGGGAATCCAGTAAAGAGACTGAAGCAAGGAGATACACGTATACAGCTTTCAATCATAGATATGTTAATTTTATGACCCAGGGATAAGGCTAGGAAATAATCTCCAGATGAATTAAGGGGGGTTCCCGAAATTTGATTATCATTGACCAGAGCATCAGTCAGCAATAAACTGAGAAGTAATATATTCAGAATCAGACTGGGTATAAGAATTTTCTAAGGAGTGGTCAGAATCAGATAGATTGGGCTGTTTCCTGTAGCAGACTCTAAAGCTAGAAGATTTAGGGCTACTGACTTAGTGCCTCCCAAGGTCAGGGAACCTCATATTACATCACTATCATTATTCCCATTTTATAGTTGAGGAAACTGAGGCAGAAGTTAAGTGACTTGCCCAAAGTCCTACAGCTAGTATGTGTCTGAAGCTGGATTTGAACTCATTTCTTCCTGACTCCAAGCTATCTGGATGCCTCCAAGGAACTTTATTATATAAAATAGAAGCTTAGAGGATGTTCTTAGGGACAAGTTTTTAAAAAGATGGAGAGACCTGGACATGTTAAGCAGCAGTAGGAAAAAAAAATTAGATAAAGAATTCCTAGAACACTAATCATTTCACTATTGAAGATTAGAAAAGGAGGGGCAATCATCCACAGTATAGAACCCATCATTGGACTTGATCCTGCAGCTATAATCTGACCAGGTAGGGGACAGAGAGATCCTCTCTGCCCTCATCCTGGATATTGAATAGCTCAAAGTCAAATTTCCTCATCTGGAAAATAAAATTGTCAATTAAAGGCTTTCCCAGTTAAAATCCTCCCTGGATGTGCAGGAGCAAAGGCACACTAGCTTTGTAGATGGAGTTAAGAAGTTTGAGCCGAAGTCTCTGACCCTTTACCTACCTAGACTATAATCCTAAAATTTCAAAACAGGGAAACATTCTAAAAGAGATTTTATTCAGCCTCCTCCTGTCCAGTTCAGTAATTCTTTCTGCAACATCCCTGACACATGGTTCCTCAGTGTCTACTTGAACACTTTGGGGAACACTGCAATCAGTATGAACCCCTCCCTGCTTTTCATTTTCCTCTCCCTCTTCCCTTTAACACCTAGATGATTGATTCTATTTTTTGGTCAGCTCTAATTGGGAGAAGAGTTCAGCTTCATAATGAACCCAAATTTTCTTCCTTGTGAGTGGTACAGGATGGTCTTAATTCTGTCTTCTGTAAAAAATTTTTAAAAATTAAAAAAAAAAGAAAAAGAAAACAAACTTTCATCCTTTGCCCACATGACCCTCTTTCAAATATTTAACATTAACATGCTAAAGCCAAGTCTCTTGTAACATGGCATTGGCACATATTGCAGCCACCATCTTCTGTCATAGAGGCAGGATGCTGTAATGGCAAGAGGAACAAATTCAGTGTCGGAGGGTCTGGCTTGAAATGATGGCTCCACAGCTCATTTCCCATGTGATCTCCAGTGAGTCACAGTCTCTCAGAGGCTTACTTGCTTCATCTCTAAAAGAGGGCATTGAATCATTTTCTAGATCTTCCAGCTCTAACTCTGGGATTCATTTCTGAATGCTGTTGGACATACAAGTGTCTATACATGGTCTGATCTAGGATTTAGTCATATCACTAAATATTTATTTGGAGGGTCATTGGAGCAGACAGAGAATAGAGGCAGGGAGACAAATTAGGAGGCTCTTGAATTACTCTAGGGAAATGATAGCTGTGTGTGTGAAAAGATTTATGGGACAAGTTTTGAAGAAATAAAATTAATAGGGTCCTGGTTGGAGAGACCCCCAACTCCTGGAGAAGGCTGAGGATCATACAGTATAGAAAATATATTTTAAGGTTTGCCAAATACTTTATATGATCCTCCTACTAGCTATTATATTTGTGGTGTACAGCGTCATGTGTGGCTCCTAGGGAGATAAGAATAGATATCTCTTACAGTTCCTTCCCCCACCCTTCTCTAAATGAGATTTTAATTCCTGGCAAGAGGGAAAGCAGAAGGTTGGGGCCTGAGGTTGGCCATTTTGAGCTCTTTAGAAAGAGGAACAGAGTGAAAAAAGATACTGGTCTAAAATTTTATCTATTTATCCCCTTAATATATCCTTAAATAGTGTTAGCCTAGAGGATGTAATCTTTATATTCAAGTTAAATTCCTTAATGCTATTTATTAATAGGGAAAAAGAAGCCCTAAACTATATAAACACTCCTAGAAAACAGCAAAAGAAATTATTCAACAGTAAAATGAAACCTGAGAAAATATACATAGGAGAATATACATCAAATCATACACAGTGTAAATGAGATCTCCCAAAGAAGATGACAATTGAGAGAGTCCCAGATCTCACCAAAAGAGAAATCCTCAAAGATTCAAGTATAGTAAGCTACGGAGAGGAGTATGATCAAAGTTCTTCAGTTTCTTCCCAATGGTTTTCTCCCTTTGTGGCTCTGGAGAGGCAGTCTAGAATCCTTCTCAGGTTTTTTTTTTTTAAATTCTGGAAACTAGAAGACCCCCCCCCAAAAAAAAAGACTGAGAAGATTGTATTCTTTCTTCTTTCTCCAGCTGTCATTAATTCTGCCCCAGCCCTCACTAAGGTAAAGGGTACTGATTTCCACCAGTGAGGAGAGACTCCCACACCATTTGGACTTTGAGGTTCAGTTTACTTATTGTTTAAATTTTACTGATCAGGAAAGTGAATCTCAGAGACTAAGTAACAGTTGGCGAATGACTTTCAGGTCTCAAATCTCAGAAAATTTGAATATAGGACCCCTGTTTCCAAGTCTAGAGTTTCTTACTTTACCACTTCTAATAAATAGAAAACTGTTCTAAATGATCTCTAAGGTTCTTTTCTAACTTTAAATTGCCTAATACACAAGTACAAGAGCTAATGTAAAATAAAAATAAATTATAAAATGTATAAATTATAATACATTCATTTATTTAAATATATTTTAAAATTATAAAATAAATAAAATTGTCAGAGATTGTTGTAGTTCAATCACATGTGACTGTGATCCCACTTGGGGTTTTCTTGGCAAAGATAGCAAAGTGGTTTGCCATTTCTTTCTCCCATTCATTTTACAGATAAGGAAACTGAGGCAAACAGGGTTAAATGATTTGAGTCACACAGCTAGTAAGTGTCTGGGATCATTGGAACTCAGGAAGATGAGATTTCCTGACTCTAGGCCTGGCGTTCGATCCACTATGGTGCCATCTGAATATCGTGAGTCAAAGTCTTCAGTTGAAATCCTACTTTTACCATTATTATCTTTGTAACTTTAGTCAAATCACTTAAACTCTGTCTGCCTCAACAAAGGGACTAGAATAGATGGCCTCTGGGGTTCATTCTAACCCTAGAACTAGAATCCTTGAGACCTTTGTGTATTTCTGATAGGGTTCCCTTGTCAACCCAGTGTCTAGATGGGCCAAAGGAAGGGGCATGGACAGGATTATCTTGCCCTAAGTGGGCCTTTGTTTGTAAAGGGCCTTTCTTGAATTGACTGTATACAATCTGGAGGCTAAGCTGTAGAGATCAGCCCCTGACCTCTCCCATAACAGAACCTACTGGTACCCTACTTCTTGCTCACTCCTTTTAGGAACTTATCCTGCAGTAGTGGGTTCATTAGGAACTGCTGCCTTATGGCAGAAAGTTCCCTAGGATACCAAAGACAAGTATCCTGTCTGAAATCCCAAAATATTTGGGGGTTCAACTCATACCCCATTATTCCCATTGGCTGGCACAATGCTTGGCACACAGGAATCGTTTAATAAATGCTACAACACTCACTTTGGATCTTAGAGGCTTCCCAAAATACAAACTGTCATCATCATCATCATCATCATTATAGAAACTAACACCTTGGTTAGCAGGAATTAGAAGCAAGGAAATACTAGGTGGAGATGAAAGATGAGAAGGAAAGAGCTGATCCAAGCCGAAGGACTTCTGGTCAGTTTCACTGTACCTGCCCCACACAGTGGGAAGGTCCAGCTCCTTGTCCAGGGGGCAGGATAGGAGAAGAGACTGAACTCTCCTCTGGAGTCTCTCCCAGATCATTTTCTCTTCGTATCCCTAAGGGGCAGAAAACCAGAACACTTCTTAAACCTCTTAAATCTCTAGGGAGCTTAGGAGCAGATAAATATATTTTCTCCCTGGTCAGTGCCTCTGCCCCCATCCCCACGCCCACCCCTGGAATCTCCCAGGCTGGCTCTGTGTTGATTTCTCTATTCCTTGCTAAACCCAACAAGCCCATACTGGTTTGGGAACCATCTGGGAGTGGCTGACTGGGCTCGGAGCCTAGAAAGGCTTCTGTTTCCATCGGACACCCCCAGAGACTTTGCTTTGAGTCCAGCAGGAAAGCCAAGGACAGCTTCATTCATTTGGGTCACTGGTCCCTGATGGACGTCTCATCCTGGCAACAATGGCTTTCTTCAAAACAATGGTGGGAGATAGTCCAAGTATCCCCATTTTACAGAGGAATAAATTGAGACTCAGAGGTAAAATGAGATTTGCCTGGTCATAAGGCAGTATTCAAATTCAGGTTTCCTGATTCCAGGTCTGGGATTCTTTCTCCCACACCATACATGGTCTCCATCTACAGTCTGAAGAGGTAGAAATCTGGGTCAAATACTCAGGGCTTTACTCCAAATGCCCTTTTCTTTTTCTCCCCTATCAGAAATCACACTCCCAGAAGGATTTCAGCTGGGTGTCCAGGAACCCTGATTCAATGTGTTCACACCGAGGTCTGAATGACTTAACTCCCTTCCTCTCCAACCGTATTTATTTATATTTTCATTAACCATTTGCTTTCATTTCAACAATTCACATTTTTATTAAGCACCTACTGAATGCAAAGCATCATTTACTGGTTTCCAGATTGTAAGGGACCTTGAGGCTATCAAGTCAAACCAAGATGTGAAGAAATTGGAACATCTGTCCTGCTTCTGTTTGATGATTTCCAAGTTAGTGGTACTCCTGGGGTATCACTCCCTAAGTGTGTCTCTAATTCCTTAGTGCGGCATTCAAGGCACTCTGAAATCTGACCCTAATCCATTTTTCCTAGCCTTGGCCCAAATTATCTCCTTACCTCTGGTCAAATTGGACTACTCAGCATTCTTGGAACACACCTGGCATTTTCCCACCTTGGATCTTGATTCAGACCCTTCTCTCTGCCTGAAATGCCTTTGGCTGCCAAAATCCTATCCATCTTCCAAGGCTCAGCTCAAAAGCCTTCTTGTAGGAAGATTCCCATAACCCATCTCCATTCTCTACCATTCTCAGAAACATAAAGCCAGCCTTCCCTGAATATGGCTGAGGTCCAAGTCTTGGGCCTGCTGTATCTGAGCCATGTGACTGTAGGGAATCAAGAATGCTTCTCAAGCCTCAGTTTCTTCGGTTGTAAAAACGGAGATACTCATACCATCTCACATCCATTATTGTGATAAAAGAGCTTTGTAGACCTGAGGAAAGCTTTAGAAATATGTGCCTCGGATTTCTTCTCTATAAAATTGAGGGGGTTGGACTAGATCTCTAAAACCCCTTGAGGTTATTCTTGGATCAGCCTGGAATGAGTGAATGAGTAAGTGAGTGAGTGAATGAATGAATGAATTTCAAGCAGTGCAGAAAAGTTGAAGGCAGAGGATTACTCTATTGTTCCTCAAATTCCTAAAAGGGAATGCTGTCTTGACTACCAACAAGAAAGTTCCTATTGGGTATTTTGTGATTTTCCCACAATTTACCTGTAACTCTGGCTCCATGCCAGACAGAAGAGCTGGATTTGGAGTCAGGAGGAGCTGATTTTAAATCTGGCCTCAGACACTGACTAGCTGTGGGACCTTGGGCAAATCTCTTTACTATGTTTGCCTCAGTTTCCTCATCTGTTAAATGAGCTGGAAAGGGAAATGGCTCCAGTATTTCTCCTAATAAAAACCCAAATGGGGTTGTGAGAAATAAGATATGACTAAAATGATTGAACAACAGCCAAAAAACCTCTACCTCACAGCATATTTGTGAAGTCCAAATTATTCATGATTATTAAGCATTTTGTAAACTTTAAATAATCTGTAAACAGAGTATAATTTGGGACCCAACTTTGTCTTCTTATTGGAAAGTGAACAAGTGCCTCTAGTCTGGGTGTTTACTGGCACAGTGGAACCATGTGGAGGGGGAAGAACATAAAACTCAGAAATGATGAAAACACACTTAAATCAATCAACAAGCATTAAGTACCTACAGTATACCAGGTACTGGACTGAATTCCTGGAAGATTTTCTGACTCTAAATACTATATTCTTCCATGATATATATAACATGAAAACTCTTTGAACTTCAATTTCCTTATCTTTACAACAGGATAATATTAGTCCCTGTCTTACAAGATTGCTGTGAGGTAATATTTTTAAAGAGCGTGGCAAATTTTAAAGCATTCTCTAAATGCCAGTTATTGTGGTTTCTGTCATTTACTAGCTATATGACCTTAAAAGGCAGAGTATGGCAGATAATGGGTCACTCTCCAAAAGAGGAAGATCAGGGTTCCAGTGCAGCGACTGACACATAAAGGCTTTGGGATTCTGGGTAAATCCTCCACTTCTCAGTGCTCTAGATTAAGTAAGACTTCTTAAACTTTTTCCACTCGATTCCTTTTCATCGGATAACATTTTACTCAACCTTGGATATATAGCTATATAAAATAGGGATAACAAACCAAACATTTACCGATAATAAATCATAATTTTGTGACCTCCACATTCAGTCACAAGGTCCCATATGGATTCAAGAGTGGGAAAAGTATAAGAAGCCCTGCTGTAGATGACTCTCTAAGGCTATAGAGTGCCCTGAAGGTGCCAACCTGCTTCCACACCTGGGAGCACCCTACATCATTGAAATCACAGAGCTGGCTCTTCTCCCTGTGTCCTTGGATAAGATCTTATTGTCTCTGGATCTCAATTCCCTCCTCTATAAAACAAGAATAATGAACTAGACAGCCTCTTCCAGGTCTAATTTTTAGCTTTTCTTGGAGAAGTCCTTTGACTGTGAATTAGCTTGGAGGGAGGATATAAATGGGATGTCTATGGGCTGGGCAGCCTACAGATGGCGACAGAGCAGTGGCTATAAACAGGCTGGACCCTCATGGCAGAAATGAAAAATTCCCTGGACTTGAGGAGCTGCGTCCACTCCACAATGCGCTGCCATGACGGCGGAAAGACACAAACGTGAAATTGATGTCTCAATTCAGCCAGCCTGGGCTTGGATGTCAGGCTCCCAGAATGATGGGACTGAAAGGAAGCTTCTTTTAGTATGAAACTGGCCATGTTCTGTAGGAGGAAAGGAAAAGTCCAGAGTGGTGGGGACTTTGCCAAACCCCTCCACACAACAAGGGAGCAGCACAATTGTCCGGCACTTGAACCCAGGCTTTTGTGATCAGAGAGACAGTTGTCCTCTTCACTACATACAATTACCACTGAATTCTGTAGGTCTGGAACTAGAAACTAGGGGTTTGTGGATATATTTCATAAGATTTATGGATTTGGATGGGGAAATATAATTAGCTTCTTGGTAATCCTGTGTATTTTATTTTTTGCATTAAAAACATATTAAAAAGGAGGTCATCAGTTTCATCAGAATACTACCAAAAAAAGAACTTCTGCTCTAAAGCGGGATGATTTCAGAGAGGCCTGGAGAGACTTACATGAACTGATGCTAAGAGATCTTTGTTCATAGCAACAGCCAGATTATACAATGATCAGTTTTGATGGACATGATTCTTTCCAACAATGAGATGAATCAGACCAGTTCCAGTGATCTTGTGTTGAAGAGAGCTATCCCCACCCAGAGAGAGGCCTGTGGGAACTGAGTGTGCACTACAACATAGCATTCTCACTCTTTTTGTTATTGTTCGCTTGCATTTTATTTTCTTTTTCATTTTTTCCTGTTTGATTTGATTTTTCTTGTGCAGCAAGATAATTGTATAAATGTTTGCATGTATTGAATTTAACATATATTTCTATCATGTTTAACATTTATTGGATTATTTGCCATTTGGGAACGGGTAGGGAAAGGAGGGGAATTGAAATACGAGGTTTTACAAGAATTAATGTTGAAAAATAATCCATACTTTTGTTTTGAAAATGAAAAAACTTTAATTAAAAAAAGAACTGATGTAATCAATTCCTATCCTTTGAAAAGATAATATAAACAACACTTAGAGAGGGAATGTGACCCAGGATCACACAGTAAATTACTGATACTGCTGTGTTCTAACTCTATGCCTGTTTCACTGCATATACCTTCAGTAGGTATTTTAAAATTATTTTGGGGCCAGGTATAGTGGTGCACACTTGCAATCCTTGCTTTTGGGGGAGGTTGAGGTTGATCAATCCATTGAGCTCCTAAGTTCTAAGCTTTGGTAGGGCTAAGCCAATGGGGATTCTGTACTGTCTGGCACCAATTTGGTGAGACTCTGGGTAAGGGCTCACCACGCTACCTTGTGAGGGATGAACAGGCCCAGATTGGAAATGAAGCACCCATGCTAATCATGGATGGGGCTTAGGCCTGTGAGTAGCCCAGGCAAGATTGGGAGAGTGAGGTAAAAAAAAATAAAAATAATTTACTAATTTCTCTTTTTATTGACCGCTCTCATAGGGGTATTTCTCTGCCATTCTGTGACCATCTGATTCTTCCCTCAGTTATCAGCCTTCCCATGTCTTTGCATAAAGCACACATTTTTTCATTAGCTTCAGAAGAGTAGGCTTCTTTTGTGACCTTATGCATTGGAATGATTCAAGGCTTCCTTTGATACAAACTCTCCCACTTTTCACCTACTGCCTAATCATAACTTTCTCCTGAGGTGG
Organism: Myrmecobius fasciatus; assembly: GCA_023553655.1. Classification (NCBI taxonomy): domain Eukaryota; kingdom Metazoa; phylum Chordata; class Mammalia; order Dasyuromorphia; family Myrmecobiidae; genus Myrmecobius; species Myrmecobius fasciatus. The sequence goes on from JAJPUD010017490.1 coordinate 25,609, forward strand.
CTTCCCTTCTGCCCCTTAGTCCAAGCCATGGCTCTTTACTCCAGTCTCTATCTCCAAGTAGGCACTCTAGCTAGATCTCATCTTAGGGCCGTGGCCTTCTGACGGGTGAGAGTTCCCCATTTTTAGCTGGATCCAGACTCCAAGCTGCCTGACATCTTCCTGCCAAGTTGTTGGTTTCTCCTCTCCCTTCCCCCTTAATATTCCATGCTCTGGGAATAATAATATGAACACTATTATCCTACCATTTCTGGAAAGGATGGGTCACCTAATTGGCCTATGGATTCACTAACAATCCCTGGGACTTCTCTGTCCCAAACATTTTCCTAGGTTATCTTCCCCTAGTAGAACGTACGTTTCTTGAGAGCAGGACTGGGGGTAGAATCTCTGTCACAAAGAAAAAGGAAGCATATTCTGTTCTTGATGGGTCTACTGCTTTCTTTTCTAGATGTTCCTTAACCATTCTATCCATTCTAGGATTTGTCAAGAATCCAAGCAATTTTATTAAACTTCACTTAGCCAACTCTATTCTCTTTCCGTTTTAAAAATTCAAGGCAACTTTTGCTCTTTTTTGGTCTTTTAGCCACTCTCCTATTGTCCGTGGTCTTTCAATCAAATCTGCCAATTCTTTCAAAATTCTGGAACATAATTCATCTGGGCCTAGTGATGTGAACTCATTAAGAGAAGCTCCCTACTGGGCTATAGACTTCCATCAGAAGCACCTGGATAATATAGTAGATAGTGTTAATTTTGCATGAGGATAGACATGAATTAAAATCTTTTCCTCTTCCCTTATCTTTCCCTCCACTCTTCTCCTTTTCCCCTCTCTCTCCTCTTCTCTCTTCTCCTCCTCTCTTCTCTTTTCCTCTCCTCTTCTCCTTTCTTCCCCCCTCCTCTTCTCTTCTTCCCTTTTTACTTCCCCTTTTCTTTTCCAGTCTCCCCATTATGGCACATGGCCTCCTTTGCCTTTAGTCTAGGGGCAGCATATCCTGGGGTGGTTTTGGAGGAACAATAGTATCCAAACTATGGCTAAAGGCTCAAAGTCCTTTAGGGAACACACTTATATAAAATTTTAAATGAAGAGCCAATGTGGTATTGTTAGGAGACTGCCCTGTCATCAACCATGAAGTAACAGGGTAATCTTCCCATTAAACAAGTGTATTTTCTCAATTTTCTAATAAGGGATGAGGAATGGGGGGCAAGAAGCCAGGAGACTAAGTGGGTCATGTAAGCAAGAGAAGGAAAGAGATAATACCTGATCTTTGGGTTAATTAAGCCTTAGTATGCATGCATGATCTTGAGGACTCTCATCATTCTGGTAAATTGATTTCTGGATATTCTTTAGCTTATCCATGTCCTTCCTGAAATATGGTTCCCCAAATGGCATAATCCCCAAGATAGCAGTCCAACTAGTACAGAGTATGAAGAGCTTACCCTGTACCTCTCTTCCTTAATGCAGTCTTTAGCATGTATGGGACAAAAGCATTATTTCAGATAATCATCACTGCACTGCTTTTGGTCTATCCCTTCCATGATTGCAACAGGTTTACCTTTTGTTTTGGGGTGGTGGGAAGCAAAACCTGTGATTACTAAGTAATTAGAAAATGGAGTTTGGGTTTTATTTGGGGGACAGGACTCAATAGTTTCTATGATCCTTTCCAACTTGGAGATTCTACAATTCTGGATTGTAAAGATAAGAAAACCCCCCAGAGAAAATGGATGCCATCTAAGCTAGTTTTTCTTTCCCATTTTTCTAAATTGTTCTTCTTGCTCCAATACTCCCAGATTGATGGTAAAAGTGTCATTCATGGGCATAATTTGAATATAGCATTATGGATGATAGTAATAACCTTCTAACAGGTCTCCCAAGGCTCCCTCCATCTTCTCGTCCAAAAGAGCCTGCACTGGTTGCCAGATTTTCATGTTATCATTCCTCTGATGAAGTTAATATGGAGAGATCACAAGAAGAATGACAGAATCTCTGAGCTAGAAGAGCTCATACCTTTAAAGGGAAGAATCTACTCTATAGCAACTGAAACAAGTGATGAGCTAGCCATGTCCTGATCAAAGGGAAATTCAGTATCTACTGAGGCTTATCAGCTTTAATTCTTAGTGTGCAGAAGTATCAAAACTTGCCCTTGGTGGTTTGGGGCTGCCAAACTCTTAACTGAATACAGCCCAAACCAGATTAAAATGTATTTGGGAAATGTTTTACAAAATTACTAAAAATACAATACAACATAGATAATGTTGGTATTTTTCAAAGTCAATATGTATCGGCAAGGATCCATTTCTATTTGATTTTGATGCAACTAGAGTCTTTCCCTAAATGAACCTTACCACAGAAGTCCTCAAGTGCTCAATTGAATCTATCAGTCAATCCCCAAATGTAACCACAAAGTATAAATTAGCTCTTAAGGGACTTTCCTATAATCCCTCTATTATATGGAAAATCTTTAATCAATTTGGGAGAATTACAAAGCTCAGGTCATTGGATGGAGTCCACCTATGAAGCACTGTGTGATTGGTTGAAAGAATCAGACACCCTCCTGGGTCTAGGTATAAGATAAAGGGTGGGGAGATTTTAAGCTCCAGTTTTAGGAATGGTTTTCCCAAAGAGCCTAAGAGAGCTGAGATACTCAAATGGACCTGGGCTGCCTATGATTGTCATATGTAGGCCTGAGTGTGTCTGATCCTTTGGGTCTCTTATAGCCTAGCCTGCATATTGCCTCATGCAGTGGCCACTCACAATCTTCTCCAATTGATGGAGTATTTATCTGAACTTCATGGTGGGGTTGCAGCAAAATTCCTCAATAGCTAGTTTATATTTCTATGACTACATCCTGGGATTGATTCAGTGGAGACATTTGGACCTCTTGTGATTCTATTCATTATTATCAGAATAGAAACTTTCCTTCCTTCCCTTCCTTCTCCTCTTATATAGTAAGAAATATTTTCTTTTTACAATGAGCTGAAATCTGAGTCTTTGCCACAAAATTCTACTGAATATTCCTGGCTCTGCCCTCTGAGGTCAAGGAGAACAGGCCTGCTTCCTCTTTCACATAACAGCCTTTCAAATACTTTAAGACAGAATTATGTCCCCTGCCACATTTTCTCTTTTCCTTCCTCCATCACTAATTCCCTCAGTTGACTCCCATGTGGTATATATAGTCTCCAGTGCCCTCAGCATCCTGGTTGGCTTTCTCTGCACAATCTTTGTGCTTATTACTATCATTTCAGAAATGTGGTACTCAAAACTAAAAACAGGAAGAGGTAGTTTGCCATAGTAAGTAGATTTCAAGTCTCCTTTGCTGGTTCTTCATTCAAATAACACCCACTCACTATGGGTGCCTTCCAAGGCTCTCCCTGAGGCCCTCCTCTCCCCTCTTCTAGTCTGTTCCTCACAAAACAAAACAAATCTGCTAAGTTCAAATGAAATAATGTGATTCTGTAAAACTTGAACCATCATGTGAGGGTCTGTTATGATGTTTATTATCACTACTGCTTTAGTTACCAGAGGTCTGGGAGTGAGATTATTCATGATGGCTTTGGGGGCCTTCTGGGAAATGTTCTGTTTGTTATCACTGCTGTTTTAGTGGGCAAAGGTCTGGGAGTGAGACCATTTGTGGTGCTTTTGGGATATTGCTGGGAAATTGCCCCCCCCCCCACAACTTGGAGCAGAGGTTCCAGTAGTGGAATAAATTGGGAGAAAGAGAATGGTACCATACACTGAGCATCTATGAAAGCAAAGGGGGAGGGAAGTGCCTTAGCCAAAATCATAGAAGAGCTGTCACAAGAACTTGAGTCGTCAGTCTCCCAGTGGAGTCCACTGCAAATTGTCTGACTGTGACCCTATTTTGGGTTTTCTTGGCAAAGATAATGGAGTTTTTGACAATGGGAATTTTCCCAGCCTGCTTTGAGGGTACAGTATCAGTCTACTGAAATATGGAGACCTACCCTATCAAAGCATGGGGGTTTCTAAAAGATGCTCAGTTGATCTTTAGATGGGCATCCTCCTTGGGCATTATTCTTCTCAATGCTGATCTTTGCAAACAGACTTTTGGGTTCCGCTCCCATTGCTTAGCTTGTTTCCCCCCAATATGTGTATATCAAGGAAGTGATTTCTCTCCCCATTTCCTTGCCATTAAACAGGACCTGGACCTCACTGAGTCTTGTGTGGATGTCCAGGGGAGAAGAAAAGGTTGGATTGGAGAAGGGATTTCTAGTCCTATTTCTTCTAGAACCTACTGGGTGACTCTAGCAAATTCCTCAGTCTCTCCGGTCTTCAGGTTTTTCCACTATAAAATGAGGACATTGGACTAGGTGATCTTTGAGGTTCCTTCATGGATCTAAATCCTAAGACCTTAGGAGCTCTCCATCTTTTGATCTTGACCAGCAGCTTGGGGAACCCAAACTAGAGAAGAGAAACAGAATGAAGAGCTTTATGGATGTGGCTACAGAGGACTGAGCCAACAGGAGAGTGGATATGGATGGAACCTACTGGGTAGAGATCCACAAAGCAAGTGATCATAGTAGGGTTGGCAAATGAATTTTATAACAAAAACAATTATAGCAACACTCATTATTAATCCTTTCTGCCAACTGGGGCTGAGGAAAAGCCATTTACCTTCCATTTCCTACAGCAGCTCTTCTCCTAATAATTAGTCTTGGTTGGCAACAAAATTCCTAACCTGAGAATTGCTATTTTTTCCCCATCATTTGCTTTTCCCCTGGGTCTCAGCCTCTTAGGAGCTTGGCTGACTTCTACCATAAATCATTAACAGGTTGTAATTCAGTGGAGCTGCAAAGAGTTCAGCTCTACTTAGCAGAACTCAGCTCATAGAGCCCCTCCTGCTAACTCTGCTCCCTCAGTAGTGAAAACCCTAGCCTCCTCTCTACTACTTCTTCTTCCTGCTCCAGAGTGGACCAGAACTTCCCATCCTCCTCTTGGAAACTAAATGGGGCAAAGCCAAGATATGCTCTTGAGAGGCTAGGAATACACCTTGCAGCTGAACTCCAAAGCTCTTCCCCAAGCTTCTCTCTACCCAGATTTCTCCTTTATTTCTTCTATTGCCTCATCTATTGCCATGTTCCCTTTCTTCCATCCCCACCAAGATATCTCTTCCCACTCTCAAACTCTGATTCTGTTTTAGTCTGGGCCTATGATTTTATTCCTGTTGGAACTCCCTCCACCAGAGTCAGTCAAAAACACTTATGAAATTTATACTTTTAGAGAGTTTCCTGAGGCACTGAGAGGTTAAGGAATTTGTCCTCTCCCTCTACTTGTATGCAAGCTCCCTGAGGGCAGGACCATGTCTTCTTTACATTTGTATCTCCCCTCAATACTTGCCCATAGATACTTATTGGTCATTGCTGGGACATAAATATATATCTATGTAGCATGAACACTGACCTATGTGGTGTGTTGGGGGTGGGGGAAAGGAGAGTAAAGATATATGAAACATAGTCCTGGGCTTCCACAACTAACAGTCTAACTGGGGAAATAGTGCACACACACACACACACACACACACACACACACACACACAC
>JAJPUD010017491.1:7053-31154 GCA_023553655.1 Myrmecobius fasciatus
CCAATGTTTCTGATAAAGGCCTCATCTCTAAAATATAGAATTGACTCAGATTTATAAGAATACAAGCCATTCACCAATTGATAAATGGTCAAAAGACATGAACAGTGTTTAGATGAAGAAATTAAAATCATTTCTATTAGAAATTAGAAAAATGAAAATTAAGACAACTCTAAGGTATCACTTCATACCACTCAGACTGGTTAAGATGATAGGAAAAGATAATGATAAATGTTGGCGGGGATATGGGAAAACCAGGATACTTAATGCATTGTTGGTGGACAATCCAACTGATTGTTCAACTGATCCAACCATTCTGGAAAACAATTTGGAACTATGCCCAAAGGGTTATAAAACTGTGCATACCCTTTGATCCAGCAGTGTCTTTATTGGACCTGTATCCCAGAAAGACCATAAAAGAGAGAAAAAAACTGACATGTACAAGAATGTTTGTAGCAGCCCTTTTTGTAGTGGCAAAGAATGAATGCCCATCAGTTGATGAGTGGCTGAATAAGTTATGGTATATGAATGAAGTGAAATATTGAAATGATAAGCAGGCTGACTTCAAAAAAACCTGAAAAGACTTATATGAATTGATTAAAAAGCTATTATTTAAAAAAAGAGAGATGATGATGATTACATGTGGCAGAATGCTTGAAAACACCCAGTCTTACTGAGTGGGAGAGAGAAGGTGACCAAACAGAGAAATGAAAAGTATACAATTGAGCAGAAAGGGCACCAAAAGAGAAAAGTATCCTGAAAAAGTAGGGAAGAGAATCTGAATATGGAATGGGAACTCTGTTATGTCCAAGATGGTTGAGAGGAAAGAAAACTACAAAGACTGAGAAAAAATCATAAAATTTGACAATGAAAATATTGTGGAGGATTTTCAATGGAAAAATTAGAAGAAAATAATAGGATTCTAAAAATAGGAATCTAAAAGATTATATAATGATCAATTCTGAGGGACATGACTCTTTTCAACATTAAGATGATTCTAGCCAGTTCCAATGATCTTGTGATGAAGAGAGCCATCTACACCCAGAGAGAAGACTGTGGGAATGAGTCTAGATCACAACATAGCATTTTCACTCTTTTTGTTGTTGTTCACTTGCATTCTGTTTTCTTTCTCATTTTTTTTCCTTTTTGATCTGATCTTTCTCATGCAGCAAGACAATTGTATAAATATGTATACATATATTGGATTTAACATATATTTTAACATGTTTAACATATATAGAATTACTTGCCATTTAGGGGAGGGAATGGGGGGAGGGGAGAAATTTGAAACACAAGGTTTTGCAAGGGTAAATGTTGAAAAATTATCTATGCATATGTTTTGAAAATAAAAAGCCTTTAATTTAAAAAAAAAAGGAATTATGTAAGAAAGGTTATTCCAATGACCCTGCTCTCTGAATCATTGATCACATCTATGCAGCACCTCTAGTGCAAGGACATCAAAGACATGAAGAAGATTACATACATACAATCCAATTTTCCTCTCAGCCAACAAAGTAGATGCCTATTGTTCAGAGATTGACTGAACAAATTGCGGAACATAAATAAAATGTGATATGTTCAGAAACCCAGGAAGCATTTATCATGTGTCATTGGTTGAAATATAGGGATACAAAGACAGGCAAAATTGGAGTTGCTACCTTCAAGAACTCACATTCAATTGGTTAAACCACACATTCCAAGTTCTAAATAGTAGGTATTTAGACCATAAATATATAGAACACCTTGGCTAAACCTTAATCAGATGTTACATAACGTGATAAGAATAATGAAACCATTTAGTGTAACTAAAATTAATGTAAATGTAAGCCATATTGACAAGTTTGCTTTTCTCTTATTAATTGTATTGAAAGATAGAAATCATAGCCTAGAAAACAGCAAATGAAATAGTTTCCTTCTCTCAGTAGAGACACTGTGAGCTACAGAACAAATGTTCTATCAAATGAAGTACTATTGGCTAAACTCTTAATTATCAAGCATCTATGTATGTATGTATTTGTATGTCTGCATGATTATAATGATGTATGTGTATGTATATAGATGTGCATGTATTTTTGTATTATGAGAACTGTTCCTTAATTGTGAAAGCAAAGATATACCTTTGGAAAAAACTAGCTTATAAATCAAAATATTTCAATAAACCCTCAAAACCCACCCCCAAAAACTGATGCAATGAATTTCAAAATATTTGCTGATGTTTCAGATTACTTAGTCTGGGTAAGGAGATTTGAATTAAAGATCTTTTGGAAAAAGGGGAACAATGGAACAAATTATGTTTCTGTGTCCTTTAGAAGTGGGTTCATACAATACCTTGAGTTTGGAGTGATCAGGAAAACATTTCTTTGATTTCTCTTCCTGCAAGATAGATTTGATAGATTTCTCCATTGACTTGGGATTCTCTGGCAATCAGAATCCTAAAAAGCAAAAAACAGTCACATTCCATTTTCAATCCATAAAATAGAAATAGTGATAGGTCAGAGTTCAGGATTTACTCAAACTGCATATCTAGCTAAAGAAGGTGGAAGAGGGGGGTGGAGCCAAGATAGCGGAGTGAAGACACCACTCTCTGTGTCCTCCTCTGACCTTCTCTCAAACCAACAGCCGATTAAGCCTCTAAACTGATTTTAAAGTCAAAGACCCCACAAATATTTGGAATACAAAACATTCCTTGCAGAAGGTACCCTGAAAGAGCTCCACAGCAGATCTGTTTCAGATGGACTGGGGGGTTGGGCAGTTTGCCAGGCACAGCTCCAGAAGACAGGGCAGGAAGCCAGGTAGGACTCAGTGTGGCAGATTCTAAATACCTGGGGAGTCTATCTGAGGCACCTGGGACATCCAGCCCTGATTGTGGGCAGGTGCTTTGGCAGATCTGTCTTTTGTAAAAGGTAATTTGTAACCCATTGCAAACGCCCATCCTAGCCCAGAGAGCCCAACACCAGACATCAATCAGCCAAATTGTTCCAGGGCAAATTACCACAGCTACCACTTCTCTGCTTTTAACAGACCCCATGCTTTTAAAAAAAAAATGAGTAAGAAACAGAAAAGAGCTCTCGCCATAGACAGCTTTTATGGAGAGAAAGAAGGGCAGACCCCAGATTCTGAGGTTCCTAAAGGGAATGCAATCCCAGAGGAAGCCACAAAGGCGGACATGATCTGGTCCCCTTTTCAGAAGGCCTTCCTGGAAGATTGCATAAAGAATCTCAAAAGAGAGTTAGATGAAAAATGGGGAAATGAACTGAGATCAGTGCAAGAGGGATATAACACCCTCCAAAAGAGATATGATAAAGACACCAATTTAATGAAAAACAAAATTGGTGAAATGGAAAAAGTATACAAATGAACAAATTGGCCAGTTACAAAAGGAGCTAAAAAAGGTAACTGAAGAAAATAATACATTAAACATTAGAATTGAACAAATGGAAGTGAATGATTCAATAAGACTTCAAGAATCAGTCAAAACAAAAACAAAAAAAAAATGAACAAATAGAAGAAAATATGAAATATCTCCTAGCAAAAACAATTGACTTGGAAAATAGATCTAGGAGAGGCAATCTAAGGATTATTGGACTTCCTGAAAGCCAAGATGAAAAAAAGAACCTAGACTATCTTCCAGGAAATCGTGAAAGAAAACTGCCATGATGTTTTAGAATCAGGAGGTAAAATCACCATTGAAAGAAGTCACTGATCACCTCCTGAAAGAGACCCCAAAATTAAAACCCCAAGGAATATCGTGGCTAAATTTCAGGACTATCACAACAAGGAATAGATATTACAAGCAGCTAGAAAGAAACAATTCAAATACCAAGGAGCCACAATAAGGATCACCCAAGATCTGTCAGCCTCCACATTGAAGCATCAATGGGCCTGGAACCAGATATTCCAAAAGGCAAAGGAACTTGCATTACAGCCAAGAATAACCTATCCAGCTAGAATGAGCATTATCTTTCAGGGAAGAAGATGGACATTTCACCTATTTCTAATGAAAAGACCAGATCTGAACAAAAATTTTGACCTCCAAACACAGAACTCAAGGGAAGCATAAAAAGGTAAAAAGGAAAGAACTCTTGAGAACTATATTTCTACTATGGGTATATTTAAAGAATGGGGGTATAATTTGATATTACTTTGATAATATGAAAAAGAAACTAGAGGTGGAAAGACTATCATACTGGTAAAAAGACGGAAAAGGTGGTAAAATAAGGTTTTTAAAAAAGGAGGTAAAAATAAGATAAAATCTCATGAAGAAGCAAAGAAAACCTAATATAATTGAGGGAAAGAAAAGAGGGAGATGAACATTGTGTAAATCTTACTCTCATCAGATTGGGCTCTAAAAGAGTATATCAGACACATTTGGTTTCACAGAGAAACTTGTCCTTCCTTATAGGGAAGTGGGAGGGAACGGAGGAAAAGAAAGAGATAGACTAATAGAAGGGAAAATAGAAGAATCAGGGGAAAGGAGTAAAAAAGGGGGAGGGGCTCTATAGGAGGGAGTAGTGTTTGGAGAAGGTGGTCATCAAAAGCAAAATACTGGGCAGGGGAAAGGGAGAAAAGGGAAAGGAAAGAGAAAAACATAACTTGGGTAAATAAGATGGCAGGAAATACAGAATTGGTTATTTTAACTGTGAATGTGAATGGGATAAACTCTCCCATAAAGCAGAAGTGGATAGCAAACTGGATTAAAAACCGGAATCCAACAATATGTTGTTTACAAGAAACACATCTAAAGCATAGTGACACATACAGGGTGAAGGCAAAAGGCTGGAGCAGAATCTATTATGCTTCAGGTGAACAAAAAAAAAACAGGGGTAGCAATCCTGATCCCAGATCAAGTGAAAACAAATATAGATCTAATTAAAAGAGATAAGGAAGGAAACTATATTTTACTAAAGGGTACCTCAGATAATGAAGCAATTTCAATACTAAACATATATGCACCAAGTGGTATAGCATCCAGATTCCTAGAGAAGAAATTAAGAGAGATGCAAGAAGAAATACACAGCCAAACTATACTAGTAGGGGATCTCAACCTTGCTGTTTCAGAATTAGATAAATCAAACCACAAAATAAATAAGAAAAAATTAGGGTGGTAAACAAAATGTTAAAAAAAAAAAGTTAGGTATGATAGATCTTTGGAGAAAATTGAATGGAGACAATAGGGAATTTACTTTTTTCTTTGTGGTTCATGGAACTTATACAAAAAACTGACCATGTGTTAGGGCATTAAAAACCTCAAAATCAAATGTAGAAAGGCAGAAATAGTAAATGCATCTTTTTCAGATCATGATGCAATAAAAATCACATGCAATATAAGGCCAGGAGAAAATAGACCAAACGTTAATTGTAAATTAAATAATCTAATCCTAAAGAATGAATGGGTGAAAGATCCAATCATAGACACAATTAATAATTTCATCCAGGAGAATGACAATAATGAGACAACATACCAAAATTTGTGGGATACGGCCAAAGTGGTTATAAGGGATAATTTTATATATCTAGATGCTTACTTGCATAAAATAGAGAAAGAGAAGATCAATGAATTGGGCTTACTATTAAAAAACTAGAAAAAGAACAAATTAAAAACCCTCAATTAAATACCAAATTGGAAATTCTGAAAATAAAAGAGATTAATAAAATTGAAAATAAGAAACCTATTGAATTGATAAATAAAATCAAGAATTGGTTTTATGAAAAAAATCAATAAAATAGATAAGCTTTTAGTTAATTTGATCAGAAAAAGGAAAGAGATTCAAAGGTTCTGATAAAGGCCTCATTTCTTAAATATAGAGAATTGACTCACATATATAAGAATTCAAGCCATTCTTCAATTGATAAATGGTCAAAAGATATGAACAGACAATTTTCAGATGAAGAAATTGAAACTATTTCTAGTCACATGAAAAGGTGCTCCAAATCACTATTGATCAGAGAAATGCAAATTAAGATAACTCTGAGATACAACTATACACCTGTCAGATTGGCTAAGATGACAGGAAAAGATAATGATGAATGTTGGAGGGGATGTGGGAAAACTGGGACACTGATACATTGTTGGTGGGACTGTGAATGGATCCAACTATTCTGGAGAGCAATCTGGAACTATGCTCAAAAAGTTATCAAACTGTGCATACCATTTGACCCAGCAGTGTCTCTACTGGGCCTATATCCCAAAGAGATCTTAAAGGAGGATATGTGCATGTGCAAAAATGTTTCTGGCAGCCCTTTCTGTAGTGGCAAGAAACTGGAAACTGAAAGGATGCCCATCAATTGGACAATGGCTAAATAAATTATGGTACATGAATCTCATGGAATATTATTGTTTGGTAAGAAACAGCCAGCAGGATGATTTTAGAGAGGCCTGGAAAGACTTGCATGAACTGATGCTGAGTGAAATCAGTAGAGCCAGGAGAGCATTATACACATCAACAAGACTATACGATGATCAATTCTGATGGACATGGTTCTCTTCAACAATGATGTGATTCAAACCAGTTCCTATTGTTCAGCAATGAAGATAGTCATATACATCCAGAGAGAGGCCTGAGGGAACTGAATGTGAACCACAACACAGCATTTTAACGTTTTCTGTGAATATTTCCATGCATTTTGTTTTCCTTCTTAGGTTGTTTTTTTTTTTCCTCTCTTTCTAGATCTGATGTTTCTTGTGCAGTAAGATAACTGTATAGATATGTATACATATATTGGATTTGTCACATAATTTAACATATTTAGCATGTATTAGATTACCTGTCATCTAGGGGTGGGGGTGGGGAGGAGGGGAAAAGCTTGGAACAAAAAAAAAAGTTTTTGCAAAGGTCAATGTAGAAAAATCACTCATATGTTTTGAAAATAAAAAGCTTTTAATAAGAAAAAAAAAGAAAAAGGAAAACGGAAAATCAAATTGTTAGTCTCAAAAATGATAAAGAACTTTCCTTCAATGAAGAGGAAATTAGAGTAATAATTAGGAGTTACTTTGCCCAACTTTATGCCAATAAATTTGATAATTTAAATGAAATGGAGGAATATCTATAAAAATATAGATTGCCCAGGTTAACAGAAGAGGAAATAAATTATTTAAATAGCCCCATTTTAGAAAAAGAAATAGAAGAAGCTATTAACCAACTCTCTAAGAAAAAATCTCCAGGGCCAGATGGATTGACGTGTGAATTCTACCAAACATTCAAAGAACAATTGATTCTAACACTATGTAAACTATTTGAAAAAATAGGGAAAGAAGGTATACTACCAAATTTCTTCTATGATACAGATATGGTGCTGATAGCTAAACCAGGTAGGGTGAAAACAGAGAAAGAAAACTATATACCAATTTCCCTAATGAATATTGATGCAAAAATTTTAAATAAGATATTAGCAATAAGATTACAGAAAGTCATCCCCATGATAATACACTATGACCAAGTAGGATTTATACCAGGAATACCGGGCTGGTTCAGTATTAGGAAAACTATCAGCATAATCAATTATATTAATAACCAAACTAACAAAAACCATATGATTATCTCCATAGATGCAGAAAAAGCATTCGATAAAATCCAACACCCATTCCTATTAAAAACACTAGAGAGTATAGGAATAAATGGCTTTTTCCTTAAAATGATTAGTAGTATCTACTTAAAACCATCAGCAAGCATCATATATAATGGAGACAAACTAGAACCATTCCCAATAAGATCAGGAGTGAAACAAGGCTGCCCACTGTCACCATTACTATTTAATATTGTATTAGAAATGTTAGCTTTGGCAGTAAGAGAAGAAAGAGATTAAAGGAATTAGAGTTGGTAATGAGGAAACCAAATTATCACTCTTTGCAGATGATATGATACTTAGAGAACCCTAGAGATTCGACTAAAAGACTACCAGATAGGGAGAAAAAAGAAAACTATAAACCAATTTCCCTAATGAATATTGATGCAAAAATTTTAAATAAGATTTTAGCAATGAGATTACAGAAAGTCATCCCCAGGATAATACACTATGACCAAGTAGGATTTATACCAGGAATGCAGGGCTGGTTCAATATTAGGAAAACTATCAGCATAATCAATTATATTAATAACCAAATAAACAAAAACCATATGATTATTTCAATAGAAAAAGCTTTTGATAAAATCCAACACCCGTTTCTATTAAAAACACTAGAGAGTATAGGAATAAATGGGCTTTTCTTTAAAATGATTAGTAGTATCTACTTAAAACCATCAGCAAGCATTATATGTAATGGAGTCAAACTAGAACCATTCCCAATAAGATCAGGAGTGAAACAAGGCTGCCACTGTCACCATTATTATTTAATATTGTATTAGAAATGTTAGCTTTGGCAGTAAGAGAAGAAAGAGAGATAAAAGGAATTAGAGTTGGTAATGAGGAAACCAAATTATCACTCTCTGCAGATGACATGATGGTATACTTACAGAACCCTAGAAACTTGACTAAAAAATTACTAGAAACAATTCACAACTTTAGCAAAGTTGCAGGATACAAAATAAATCTACATAAATCATCAGCATTTTTATATATTACCAACAAAGTTCAGCAACAAGAGATACAAAAAGAAATTCCATTCAAAATAACTGTAGATAGTATAAAATATTTGGGAATCTACCTGCCAAGAAAAAGTCAGAAACTATATGAACTAAACTACAAAACACTTGCCACACAAATAAAATCAGACCTAGTCAATTGGAAAAACATAAAATGCTCATGGGTAGGCCGAGCGAATATAATAAAAATGACAATACTACCCAAACTAATTTACTTATTTAGTGCCATATCAATCAAACTCCCAAGAAATTATTTTACAGATCTAGAAAAAATAGTAGCAAAATTCATGTGGAAGAACAAAAAGTCAAGAGTTTCAAGGAAATTAATGAAAAAAAAAAAAGGCTGATGATGGTGGCCTTGCTGTACCAGATCTAAAACTATATTATAAAGCAGCGGTCATCAAAACCATTTGGTACTGGCTAAGAAACAGAGTAGTCAATCAGTGGCATAGGATAGAATCACAGGACAAACTAGGCAGTAACTATAGCAATTTAGTGTTTGATAAACCCAAAGACCATCACAGCTTTTGGGATAAGTACTCACTATTTAGCAAAAACTTCTGGGAAAATTGGAAACTAGTGTGGAAGAAATTAGGGCTTGCCCCACAACTAACACCGCACACCAAGATAAGATCTAAATGGGTTCATGATCTGGATATAAAGAGTGATATTATAAGCAAATTTGAGGAACATAGGATAGTTTACCTCTCAGACCTGTGGGGAAGGAAGGAATTTGTGTCCAAAGAAGAACTGGAACTCCTAATTGAACACCAGATAGATAATTTTGACTATATTAAGTTAAAAAGTTTTTGTACAAACAAAACCAATGTAGTCAAGATTAGGAGGGAAGCAATAAATTGGGAAATCATCTTTACATTTAAGGGTTCTGATAAAGGTCTCATCTCTAAAATATATAGAGAATTGTCTCATATTTATAAGAATTCAGGCCATTCTCCAATTGATAAATGGTCAAAGGATATGAACAGACAATTTTCAGAGGATGAAATTAAAACTATTTGTAGTCATATGAAAAGGTGCTCCAAATCACTATTGATCAGAGAAATGCAAATTAAGACAACTCTGAAATACCACTACACACCTGTCAGATTGCCTAAAATGACAAGAAAAGATAATGACGAGTGTTGGAGGGGATGTGGGAAAGCTGGGACTCTAATACATTGTTGGTGGAACTGTGAACGGATCCAACCATTCTGGAGAGCAATCTGGAACTATGCTCAAAAAGTTGTCAAACTGTGCATACCCTTTGACCCAGCAGCGTTTCTACTGGGCTTATATCCCAAAGAGATCTTAAAGGAGGGAAAGGGTCCCACATGTGCAAGAATGTTTGTGGCAGCCCTTTTTGTAGTGGCTAGAAACTGAAAACTGAATGGACGCCCATCAATTGGAGAGTGGCTGAATAAAGTATGGTATATGAATTGGAATGGGAAATATGAATGTGGAATATTATTGTTTTGTAAGAAACGACCAGCAGGATGATTTCAGAGAGGCCTGGAGAGACTTGCATGAACTGATGCTGAGCAAAATGAACATAACCAGGAGATCATTATACATGGCAACAACTATACTATATGATGATCAATTCTGATGGACATGGTTCTCTTCAACAATGAAATGTTTCAAAACAGTTCCAATTGTTCAGTGAAGAAAGCCATATACACCCAGAGAGAGGGATATGAAATGTGGACCACAACATAACATTTTCATGCTCTCTATTGATGTTTGCTTGTATTGTGTTTCCTTTCTCAGATTTTTTTTCTTATAGATACGATTTTTCTTGCACAGAAAGATAAGTGTGGAAATAACATATATTCTATTTGTCAAGTATTTTAACATAATTAACATCTAGTGGACTTCCTGCCATCTAGGGAGGGGAGGGGACTGGGGGGAAAAATTTGTGACGGAAAGCTTTGTAAGGGTCAATGTTGAAGAATTACCCATACATATGTTTTGCAAATAAAAAGCTTTAATAAAGGGGAAAAAAAGTGGAGTAGTAAAACCTAAAACTCATTCTGGCTCCTTCTTTATCTCTCTTTTAAAACTCTCTAAGCTGCTATCCTACAGATTGAAGACCCAAATTTTCAGTATATAAAACTCTCCCCAAACTATTTCTAACAGCTTGACTCTCTTAGAGTTTGGTCCATCAACTATAGTGTAATAAATTCTTTTCGACTATAAAAGAGTCTCTTTGAATTCTTTCAAATTATGAACCATGACTCTCACATACTTCAAAAAGAAACAAACTGAATAAGCAACTTTCAGGTTTTCAGGTTTTCAAAAATCTCTTCAGGTTGCAGTATTATTCAATTACTAGAAGAATAATTAATCAATAAAAAATAAGTCAAGAACTGGGTGGAGAAGAGCTTTTTCCTTTCTATTAAACCATCATGGGATCCATTCAGAAATAAGCAAATCATTTTGAGTTATATGCAAAAGATCTGATAGTCTATATTTATTGTGTTCCTTTATTTTGGCTTAATAATGTCTGCTTGTTCCAAAGGTATTTCTGTAAGTTTTAACTTTTTAACATGTTTTTAAAAAGTTAAAAAAAAAATAAGTCAAGAAATAAAAATCATTATAAGGTTCTCCAACTGTGCTTTTGGAGTTGCCATTTGGCCCTCTGAACAAAGTATAACAATGGATCCTAAAATTTCATACTTTACTGAACAAAAGGTCATTTATATCTAACAACAACAAAAGCTAAGAATAGAAATGCTATTTTATATTTTTAACTTCAGTGAAATTTTCTACACAGAAGAGATAACAATCTTTACATCACAATGAATATAAGGAAATGCATTTATTTGACACTATCTTCCACTTTTTCTGAATGCAGTCTGGATTTCTTTTTGAGTTAATTCCATTAGATCAACACCATTCAAATTAATTGTATGATCAAATAGTTACACCCTGAACTACAAAAAGACCATTGCTCATATATCCATAAAATACAATATTTTCCATACTTTCAAGACCCAGAATTTTAGTTGTACAGACAACTCAACACACACATGCACACACACACACACACACACACACACACGTGCAAACCCAAAGCAAAATAGATTCTGAGGGCTGTGAGGGCCATATTAATTAATTACTATGTAATCTTTAGGAGTTATCTTTAACTGTACTTATCCATACATTACTTCAAGTGAAATGACATGCAGTCTAACTGCCCTCTCCTTTCCATATCCTTAGGATTTTTCTAAGCTTAAATTCAACTGACATGGCCTTTCCATTTCACCAGGAAGCTTCAGAAATGATTTTTGATGAAGGGTGTTCTACACAAAGACAAAGATACCTGAGAAATCAAGGTTGTTTCTCCCAAAATGAAATTATGGGCATTTCCCCCTCTTTGTTGCAAGTAATGTAAATCAAAATGCAAATGCTATCTTTAAAAGCTGCTATCAATTATTCCACTCTGGTCCCATTATCAATAGGGTGGGGTTTAGATAGAAGGTCTAGATAGAAGATTTAGAATCTGGGGGCAACTAGGTGGCACAGTGGATAAAGCACCAGCCCTGAAGTCAGGAGACCCTTAGTTCAAATCTGGTCTCAGACACTTAACACTTCCTAGCTGTGTGACCCTGGGCAAGTCACCTAACCCCAATTGCCTCAGCAAAAAAAAAAAAGAAGAAGAAGATTTAGAATCTGCTACTTCATCACCACACTGAAAACACTTCTAGTGACATTAAGCAGAGGAATAAATGTCACAATAAGAACAAGAGAAAAAGAGTGGATCTCAGCCCTCCATCCTGACATGGGCAGGTTAGGTACAACTAAGGTAGGCACAACTAGGAAAGGCAAGAAGGGAAGGCCTCAGAGGAGAACAGCCATAGTGAAGCAGAAATGGTTCTTCCATATTATTGTTCTGTAAGAAACGACCAGCAGAACGATTTCAGAGAGGCCTGGAGAGACTTGCATGAACTGATGCTGAGTGAAGTGAGCAGAACCAGGAGATCATTATACACAGCAACAACAATACTATATGAGGATCAATTCTGATGGACATGGCTCTCTTCAACAATGAAATGTTTCAAACCAGTTCCAGTTGTTCAGTGAAGAAAGCCATATACACCCAGAGAGAGGGATGTGAAATGTGGACCACAACATAACATGTTGATGCTCTCTATTGATGTTTGCTTGCATTGTGTTTCCTTTTTCTGATTTTTCTTTCTTATAGATACGATTTTTCTTGCACAACAATGATAAGTGTGGAAATATGTATATATATATATTCAATTTGTCAAGTATTTTAACATAATTAACATGTAGAAGATATCCTGCCATCTAGGGGAGGGGTGGGGAGTAGGGGGGAAAAATTTGTAACAGAAAGCTTTGTAAGGGTTAATGTTGAAGAATTACCCATACATATGTTTTGCAAATAAAAAAAATATACAAAAAAAAAGAAATGGTTCTTCCTGTCTTGCTGAACTATAATCAAAAAGCTTCCATTCTTAGACAAGAACACTAGCATTTACCTTCAAGTCAAGCATTAAATATACTAACTTGTTTGGTTTTATTTGGAAAAATATGAGAAAAAGAAAAGTCAACTTAGACTTTTGAGCTGAAAACCATTATCATGAACATGGGCAAGAGAATCTGTAATTTCATGTCATTTAGCATTTATCATATGGACCTGATTCCTAAATAATACTAGGCAATAGGCTTGGATTATTTAATGGAATGTTTTCTTAGCTAACAGTTTGTAAGCTGTTTCTTGTATTACTTTGTAGATACAAAGGGATCCTTTGTCCAGGAAGTCTAATCTTGAACCAGCAATTGATTTCTAACCTAGTCAAATCCCAATTATCTCCTTAGACTCATTTCCTGAGAGGATAGAGTTATTCTACCTATTCAACTAAATTCAAGGATTAGGAAACAACTGTATGTTTCAGACACATTCCATAAAATATTTGAGAGACAGACCTTCCAAATGATATATATACTAGGAGCAAATGGATACCCAAGTAACAGCCTCTGAAGTAGAAGTGTTGGGAATTTAGAAGCTGAACGCCAAAATATATTGACATTCCAAACCAGTGTCATGAGGTATCTCAAAAGAATTTATAGGCTTAGACTATCTGCAAATCAAGAGGCAAAGATTTTATTATACCATTGACTGAAGAGCTAAGTTCCAAAAGAGAAGTTAGTAGTGAGGAACAGATAGATATTTATAGAGGTAAAAGTTTTTTGGGAGTGTTTAGGTTATTAATTTTAGAATACTAATTTCTATGGCTTGAGCTCACTTAATTTCAAAGAAAGCCTCTGATATGTTAATTTTATGGATGCTAATGGATGTACTCCAGGATGTCTATAGATACATTATGGCTTAGAGGTCAGCTGAAGTTAGGGTTAGGCATCCTTCTTCCAGAGCTAGCATCACACACAGGTCAATATCCCAGTTATAAAATTATAATCTAAAAGTAAGATACAGTACTCCTAAAACCAGACATCATGAAGTCAAAAAGTATATATTTAAGACAATCTAAATGATCAAGACAATCTGGAATCATGGTATATTATTCCCCCTTCAAACAATATTCCTAAGATTATAGTCACATCAGAAGGGTTGGGAGGATGTAAAAGTAAAGTCTCCATTCAGTTTCAATGTTTATGTGATGAGAAATATTGTTTAAAATGGCCCAGTTCAAAATCTTCCCAAGTTCTTTCTATAAAGCTACTTTGTTTTAAGTTCCAAAATGAACTCCAAGCTCACTTTCCAGATTTCTGGACTTCCACCATCTTCATGATGAAAAGACCACGTTCCTTCTCTGTGTCTGCTGGTTGATAGAAGGAATGAAGCAGGATCCTGATGTGGTTTTCATCTACAAGCAGAAAAACTCCAGCTGAAGTCTTAAGTCATTTCATGAAATGCTAAGAATAATCAAGTTACACATATTCAGGACAGTTCCTTGTGAATTCCTGCTTTGTGAAGGGCTTGACTTCAGTCAATTGGGAAGTCAACTATTTCTAACTCAGAATGTATGTATTCCTCCTATAGAACTGAACTCAATTCTAGAGAGCTTTATTAGGGTTACTCAGCCCTTGGCTCAAAGGATTCCAAGATGAATCAAGATATTTTCCTTGGCATCAAAGAACAGTATTTTCATTATAGCTTCCCAAGTAAATCTATTAATGACTATTAATCAGAAGTATAGTTGATCTAGAGTATATACCGTAATGGTATTATTGTTTAATCATTTAGCTTGATCCAATTTTGAGTTTTCTTTAGCAAAGATGTGGGAGTGGTTTGCCATTTCTTTCTCCAGCTCTTTTGACAGATGTGGAAACTGAGGCAAACAGGGTTAAGTAACTTGCCCAGGTCACACAGATGATGTCCAAGGCTGGATTTAAACTCAGTTTCTCCTGACTCCAGGCCTACATTGGCACCCTATCCACTGTATCACTTGACTTCCCAGAGTATGTACAGCAACCTTGGGCTTTTCTGTACTAGCTCCTGAGGCAAGGGAAGGGTGACAATGGAAGGTGTACAACTGGCAGATCTAGCCCTAAGTGTGAAGACCAAGGAACCTGCAACAGGTAACATAGCTTCTATAGCAGCATAGGGCATGGGTTTTGCTAGCCAGGGGAATGAGGTACCTACTAGATATTCCTGTGGAGAGATTTTCCAAGGGGAGAACTGGAAATTTATAAACTCATTTTTATTATACCTTATTTACCTGTATTGAATAATTCTGAAGTTTCATTTGGAAAACATTCTCTATATTAGATACTTATGAAAAGAGAAATCTATATTTAGTAACTATAAAAGTAATTCAAGGACAGTTTATATGTATAAAGGATATAAATACATTTATGTAAATATAACACATATGCAAATATACATACACTTATTCAAGAGCTGCCTCTCCTGTGAAATAAGCAGTTATACAAAGAAATTCATAACTTACCTATTTTTATTTCAAAAGATAGTAAATCTGTATTATTGACACTTTGCATCATATTACAGATAAGCTTCTTTGAACAGAACAATCCCAGATGTCAATGGAATCAGAAAGAAAAACATTTTAAAGAAGACAAAGACATTTAAATTTGTGTCATATAAATTTATAAACATTCATTAACCTAGTTAGTAAAATTTCTCTTTTTCATGATAGAAAATCCATAGAAAATCCAACTGTCATTGAAAATTACTGATTGATTTCTGCTTGTCTGTGAAACTGGTAAAAACTGCTATCTTTTCTTATGAAAAACAAGATCAACTTCAGTTTGTCCCAGTGTCCTAAAGCATAGAGAGATTATGAGAATAGGAAAGCTTTATTTAAAGAAGTCAAAAGTTCTAAGGGCAGCCCTGGTCTGTCATGGACACTTCTAGAGACTGACGTAACACCAGTCCTTTTTTCAGTGATGTCCAACTCTTTGTTACCCCATCTGTGGTTTTTATGGCTAAGATGCTGCAGTATGGTTTGCCATTTCTTCCTCCATCTCATTTGACGAATGAGGAATTAAAAGGCAAATAGAATTCAGTGACTTCCTTAAGGTCACACACTAAAAGTATCTAAGGCCCAAAAATAAGTCTTTAGGAATCCAGGCCCAACACTCTAACCACTATGCCATCTACCTGACCAGGGAGATAAAAGGGACTCGTAAACTGAATTTTAGAAGATAAAATCATACTCTATCTTTCATTTTTAGAGAGGTGGAGATTAGAAAAAATCCTCTTATCAAGACTTCTTAAAAGCCTTTTGCCCTTTCATGTGCTTGTTAGAACATACTATTATTTCTGTAGGGCTATTCTGTAGCTAACTCAAAGTAAATTGTATTGTGGAAACTGTATTGTGGAAAAGGAGCATGCAAAGCTGTGATCTTGCCATAACTGAATCACAGCTTCTCAATAACAATAATTATGAAATCTCAGGTGTTGCTGCAGTGTGTTTGCTAAGTCAGCACAAAGCACTTTGCCCTTTGGGACCCACAATCTGACACAACTGAATAACTGAAATGTTAAACATGTTTAACTCAACTGAATGTAATACTCAACAAAAGGGATGAGAGAGGAAATGTATACCAATTTATCAAGGTGGATCTGGACCCATGATCTAATATTTCAAGGAAATATCTCCTTTGGTGTTAAAAAAAAAAATTTGCTGTGCTAATAGAATGATCACTTTTACTGTTAGTTTGAATCACAAAAAAAAGGAAGAATCTTTTAACCATGTGAGAGAATGGACTTGTCTTGCAAGGTATCTTTTCTTAAGTCCATCATTAAGGATTGAACAAAGAAAAAGGAACAACTCTGAAGTCCAGTTTAATACTCAACCATCTCAATGGCATAGGAGGCTAAAGTCACACTACTTTTCAGTTTTGCATTCTGGTAATCAGTGTGGAAAGATCCCTGAACATAGAAGGAAGACAACTCTTGACTTCATAGACTCAAAACAATAAATGAAGACCAAGCTGAATTTTACAAATCAGCCAATTTTCACCATCTATTATAGTAGACGATTTTTATCTCTTCTTGCTAAGCACATTGACTCTAATATTACAGCTTCTAAAAGATAGATTAAATCAAAACACTTTTTAGTTTGAGGAGGGAGAGCAAAAAAAGTCCCTTTCATCAAGCTGCTATAAGACACCTAAAAGAGCTGATGAAGAAAGGGAAAGAAATTCAAAAGATGGCTCAGGACACCAAAGTATTGCCATTCCTCAAAAAAAAAAAAAAGTCCCCTCAGCTTGTGAGCTGGTCCAGCTTATTCTTAGGAATTACTAAAAATGATTCTATCCTATTCCTTTATTAATCATAATCAGGTCAGTTCTCCCAGACTATCCTGTTTATATAGATTGATATGAAGTCAGAGTCTATTGTTAATTTATTCCTTCTGCCTCCAAATTTTGAGACAACCTTGATGGGAACTTGGATTTTCTCAGACTGTCTAGTTAGCATCTTTAAAGAAAGTCAGCAACTTTTGACACAACCTTGAGAGTTTTCCCAGACTGTCTTTAAGACAGTCTCAACATCTCAATACCCATCCTTGTCACTCCCTAGATCTCACCATCCTTATTACCCTCTCCTCTCTCTGAATTAACAAATTCATTATCACTGACTTTGTATCTCCTTTCTTCTCACAGCAAATTCCATATTCTTTGATGCTTCTCTTTTTTGTCTGAAAGACTAGTCCAAACTCCTACATGACCATATGTGTAAAATATCTCTGCCAATCTTTTCTAGACAAGCATCCTTCCTCTGAACATGTTTTAAAAGAGGAGGTTTAATAGCCCTTTCAGGAGCCACATGAGCACAAAAATTCCAGACCTTGGCCGTGTCTAATAATCCTCCCTAATAGTTTCTTCTAGCTTGTTCAAAAGAAACTAAATGTCATCCTTTGTAGCTTGACACAAGCCTAAGAAAACTTTCACTGGCTTGTCTCTGGGATTAGAAACTGGCCTAAAGATGTTTAAAACCAACCAGAGGGAAAAGATTATATCCCCTCTTTGGCAGGGTCTATTGTAGGATGTACTGGAAAAGGCCAATAAAGATTGCCTTTTCATATCAAATAAGTTATAAGAAAACATGTTTATGCCACAGGACACACAAAACAAATGGATGTTATTCCCTATTAGCTTACATTTTGAAAAATTTAAAGAACTTATACAGACATTTATAGTAAAGATATCTCTCTAGTAACAGGCAGATGTCTAGGTCAAATATTCATCTACCCAATGATGGAAAAGAATCATTTAACTAATTACCTAACAATAATCATATACCTACTAATAATCATTTACCTAATTTATCTAATAATTTACCTACACATTCTCAGATAAAAAACAAGACTTTACATGTTTGGACCTTGCTCATGGATTTTAAGTTGACCACTTGCTATGAATATAGAAATTTGCTGTGAGCAACAAGATTTTGATGTTCAACTGTGATGGACTTGACTCTTTTCAACAATGAGGTGATTCAGGCAATTCCAATAGACTTGGGGTAGAGAGACCCATCTGCATCCAGAGAGAGGACTATGGGGACCAAAGTGCATCACAACATAGTATTTTCACCTTCTTTGTTGTTGTTGTTTGCTTGCTTTTTTTTTTTTCATTTTTCCCCCTTTTTGCTCTGATTATTCTTACACAGCAGGATAAATGTGGAAATATGTTTAGAAGAATTGCACATGTTTAACTTATATTGAATTACTTGTTTTCCAGGGCAGGGAAAGGGTGGGAAAGAAGGGAGAAAAATTTGAAACACAAAATTTTATAGAGGTGAATGTTGAAAACTATCTTTGCATGTATTTTGAAAAATAAAAAGCTATTATTTATTTTCTTTTTTATTATTAAAGCTTTTTATGTTCAAACATATGCATAGATAATTTTTCAACACTGATCCTTGTATAGCCTTGTGTCCCAAATTTTCCCCTCCTTTCCCCCACCCCCTTCCCTAGACAGCGGGTAATCCAATATATGTTATACATATCCAAATATATGTTAAATCCAATATATATAAACATATTTGAATAGTTATCTTTCTGTACAAGAAAGATCAGATCCAAAAGGAAAGAAAATGAATAAGAAAACAAAATGCAAGCAAACAACAAAAAAAAAGAGTGAGAATGTTATGTTATGATCCATACTCAGTTCCCACAGTCCTCTCTCTGGGTGTGGATGGCTCTCTTCCTCATAAAATCATTGAAACTGCCCTCAATCATTTCATTGTTAAAAGAGTCACATCTATCAGAATTGATCATGATATAATATTGTTGTTGCCATGCACAATGATCTCCTGGTTCTGCTCATTTCATTTAGCATCAGTTCATGTAAATCTCTCTAGGCCTCTTTAAAGTCATCCTGAAAAAGCTATTATAAAAAAGAAAGAAAGAACTTTATTGTAACAGAGAGAAAGCAGGGGCATGATTATAGCAAGACAAAGCATCCTTAGCTATTTGACTTCAGGTATGAAAACTACAAATGAATTCCACCCTATTGCTAGACTCAGGAATAGGTTGGAATCATTCCTAAGAAAGGAACACAACTGGAAAACTAGGTCAGAAAGATCCAACTTTATGCAGAGACTATGGTTGTCCTCCCAGCTCTTGCCCAGATATGGATGTCTACCTGTAACAGTTCACGATGGCATCCCTGTGCGTAACTTATGGCATTTCTTTGGTATGGTGGGTTTTCTGATTTATTGGTCTTCACCCATACCTGGACTCAAACTCAAGAAATAATCTTAGTCACCAGCCCTGAAGTCAGGAAGATCTGAGTTCAAATCTGGCCTCAGACACTTACCACGTACTAGCTGTGTGACCTTGGGCAAGTCACTTAACCCCAAGTGCCTCGGCAAAAAAAAAAAAAAAAAAAAAAAAGAAAGAAAAGAAAAGAAAAAGAAAAAGAAAGAAAGAAAAAAAGAAAAAAAGAAAGAATCTTAGTTATAGTCCCCTCCCAAATTTTTTTTCTCTTAAAAAAACAAATCTCATACCAGAGGCTTCAGATCTAAAAAAGAAAAAAAGGTTTACAAATCATTGTGGCTCATCTAAATTATCTTGGGCCTGATATGATAGGAGGTATTCTCATGTTATAGTTTCTTCTCACATGTGCCTACAGGGTATAATCAAAACTAGGTGCAAGAAAATCTGACAACACTGTCGGGTTAAAATCCTGCCCTCAGTATTTTAAGAAAACTACATATCACATTTGTTATCACATTCATTAAACAATGAAGCCACAATGCACTTAATAAATATTAAATAATTTTCTGAAGCTAGAAATCTTGGTAGAATGGGTTTTGAAATAGCTATTTTCAGAAATTTTGCAGTTAACCAGGAATCTAATAAACTTCTCTTAGAAGTTCCTTGCATTATTAAGCAGTAGAGCTCTTGATACAGCACCCCATCTAAGTAGCTGTTCAACACTACAGAAACGATCTATCCCCTATACAGAAATGATAAATGACCAGACTTTAGATAGGGGTTATCCCTTTAAATAATAGAAATTTCATTTACCTAGCAGGGAAGCCCAGAAAAGGGCTGAGCCCCAGTAAGTGGGATGCTTTCCGCTTTCCCCAATAATCAGTGAAGTGGGAGGGAAGATCTTAGGCCAGGGCTAAAGAGCAGACACTCAATGAGGGAAGGATGGACTATGCCCCCACTTTCCAAGGCCAACTGATCTAAAATAAAACCATGAAATTATGCAAATAACTAGTACACATTTTTCAATCCTAAATTTCAGATTAATTTCCAAAAATCATAATCAACAATTTTCAGAAGTTCAAAGGTAAAAAAATTTTCAAAGGTGTGCAAGGGAATTTTTATACATAGGACCAATGTTTTTCCTAGGGTTGATGACCTTGCTAGCAAAATGGTTTCCAAAAACTTGGCAAGTTTAGGGGAAGGGACCCTAAAGCTAGGGCTAAGTCTGCTTCCCCTTTTTTATCGTTAAGAATGGACTATGTTGGGGCAGCTAGGTGGTGCAGTGGATAGAGCACCAGCCCCGAAGTCAGGAGGACCTGAGTTCAAATCTGGTCTCAGACATGTAACAGCTGTGTGATCCTGGGCAAGTCACTTAACCCCAATTGCCTCAGCAAAAAAAAAAAAAAAAAAAAGAATTGACTATGTTCTTGGATCACCATTATCCCTCTTTTCTTAAGTATAGTAATTTTCAATTTTAGGTTTAAATATTATGACAGTAACCCCAAATAACTTAATTAACATTTTCACAAATTTCATTAATAATAACCAAATAGTCTTAAAATTCAGATGTAATAATCCCTTTTATAATCAACCTTTCTTCTTGTCCCTTGTTTTTAAAAAATCCTTTTGTTAAAGCATTCTGTAAAATGTTATAAACTCTATCCTTTAAGTGTATTTCTTTGTGTAAGGGAGAAAGTAAGACAAATCTTAAGATTTAGAATATGGATAATATCTAAATAATTTTGGATAAGATTTCACAGAACTTCCTTTATAGCACATGTCCAGCATTTAATTAGAAGATATACAAACGTGACCTCTTTGAGTAAGTTACCAAAGAACTTTGTTTTAAGAACCAGTCTTTAACTTAAAATTTAATCAAATGCAGATTTAAATTTCCAATCACACATATCTCTAAAATCTTGTGCCCAGATAGTTCATCAATGTCAGTACAGAGTACATGAAACTGTCTAAACAGGATCACAGATTTAGAGCCTTACAGACAATTCAGCACTTGGATAATTTCAAGACTTTATTGTTTCACCTATGCAATTATTCCCTAAAAATATGAAAAAGGATTACAGTTTTCAATGGAAAGAGGAGAAATGCTTATTCAAAGTTAAAATACAGAACTGATAAATTAGTTGAATTTACATTAAGGATCCCAAATCCACAGATTAATTAGAGTTAGTTCTAATTGAATTTAAAATAGTTAATCTAAGTAGGAATTGGATCTTTATTCAGAATTAATCTGAAATGAAAATTTTAATTATAATGTTTCTATGGCATAGATGTATATTTATCAGTGGCAAAATATTTTAATATGCATTGTGTTATAAAAAATATATATATAATATCACTTGTTTCTCTCTCTCACTCAACATAAACTACTTTGGTTGCAAAAGTTTATACAAGAGGAAAAGGACAAAATCCTTTATCAGTTTTTCATCAATGGAACAAATTATTTGTTGGATACAATTTTGTCCCATTTTCCTCGATTAAAACATTGACTACAATTTAGAATCAGATTCCCAATTTAAACTCACTCAAAATTTAAAGTTATATCTTTTAGGATAAATTTTACAAATACCAGTTATTTTCAAAATGATACCTCTCCCTTGAAAACTTCCAACATTCATATTTGTTCTCCTGGAGCCCCCAAATTTTACAGTGGCAGAAAACTGCCCCTCCATGTTACAATATTTTACCCATCCAGTCAACCCTTCTGCAGTAGGGATGAAGGGAAGAGATTTCCCATAGAGTGCAGAATGGCTTATATTCTAGAATTTTGGGGTTCTATATTCCATGGCCTATGCATTTTGAGGGAAGGGGGAAAAGATCTTAAGGTACCAAGAGAGAGAGTATGAAGCATATATCCTATTTAAGGAGAACTGAGGACCACACTTTTCTACATCCTCAGAGTCCCAAGATGAAGATTTTAAGGCTCTGAAGGTCAGGAAACAGGAGTCCCCATATAGAGAGAAACTGAGGCTAACTTCAGGGCATGTTGTATGTGTGGGAGGTATTGGGGAGCCTACCAACCATTGGAGAGAGTGAACATATCACAAACGGTGAGATCTAATCAAGCCAGTGTTGGACAATGAATCTTGTCAAGGGAGAGAAGCTTAACTTTTCAAAAAAATTTAGGTTAGTTTGAATTGCAAAGAAAAGACAGAGTATCACAGACAGGCAGAAACAGGAGCACAGAGGCAGGAGCAATACAGAGAAAGTGCACTTTTAAAATCCTAGATGGTCAGATATTGCACCAGTTCACAAACATCCTAAAAACCCCAAATCCTAACCTCAAGTGGCTTTTCCCTCTCATACAGGGTCCCAGAGAAAAGTGAGGAATCTATTTTACATGCAATTGTTCTCCTAAAAGGATATGTCCATAACTCACTTCCCAGTGAGCAAAGTGATACTCTAAGGATGGGGTATGACCAGGGCCTTTGCCAGGTTCCCAGCTGTGACACACATTCCTTAGATGATGAATAGAAGAAAAAATTGGGGGGTATACAACACTTACTTTTTGTCAAGAAGAAGGCCAAAGGTTTCAAGCACCAAAATGACATGTGTAGTGTGATGTGGCACCTGGTAGTATACTTTAGGAGAAGCACCAAATATTGGGGTTTAGTTCAGTCATGTGAAGATTTCACAATTTGGAAAAATGTAGTTTTATTTAGGAGAAGAGGTTACATACAAAATGAAGAGATACAATAGATACAAAGAATGGTAAATATGAAATAGAGTGGGATAGCATATAGCAAGAAAAGAAGTTTTGATAGTTAATGATGGAAAAGACAAGTTTGTGGAACTTGCAATTAGCCAGGAGAAAGGAAACTCCCCAAAAGGTTGGAGTGTGCCCTTAGTTGGCAGGCTAAATCCTAAAAGAGATTAAGTACCCTAAAAGAGTTAGCTATAAGGAAGAGAAATGGGGTCTGAGAAGAAACCATAAGGCAGGAGAGATACCACATGGCAAGAGGAAAAACATCACAAGGCTGAGAATCATGGTGAACTGAATCAAAGGCCCAGCAAACATGGCATGGGTCATAAATAGATTTATAAGGATCAGGGACATGACTGGGATTTCTGAGAGAACATGGCAAGGTGAGGTTGCCCACAAGCTCCAGAGAGGGTGGGCCTCAGAGGTTTGACATAACTTGAATTTCTGGGGGCGAAGCCAAGATGGCGAACTGCAGACAGCGCTCTCTGTGAGCTCCTGAGACCTTCCCTCAGACCCAGACAAATTGAGCCTCCGAACCGGTTCTGGAGTGAGGGCGCCACCAAACACTTGGACTACAACGCACTTCTATCAAATATCTACTTTGAAAGAACTTCTGAGGTCAGTTTTAGACGG
>JAJPUD010017492.1:0-31150 GCA_023553655.1 Myrmecobius fasciatus
GTCTTTGGGTTTATCAAACACTAGATTACAATTGTCATTGAGCATTTTGTTCTGTGAACCTAACCTATTCCACTGATCCACTACTGTATTTCTTATCCAGTACCAAATGGTTTTGGTGACCAATGCTTTATAATATAGTTTTAGATCTGGTGCAGCTAGGCCACCCTCATTTGCATTTTTTCATTAATTCCCTTGAAATTCTTGACCTTTTGTTTTTCCAGATGAATTTTGTTGTTATTTTTTCTAGTTCAGTTAAATAATCTCTTGGGAGTTTGATTGGTATAGCACTAAATAGATAGATTAGTTTAGGTAGTATTGCCATCTTTATTATATTCGCTCGACCTATCCAAGAGCACTTGATGTTTTTCCAATTGTTTAGATCTGACTTTATTTGTTTGGAGAGTGTTTTGTAGTTTTGCTCATATAGATTCTGACTTTCCCTTGGCAGATATATTCCCAAATATTTTATACTATCAATAGTTATTTTGAATGGAATTTCTCTTCGTATCTCTTGCTGTTGCATTTTGTTGGTGATGTATAAAAATGCTGATGATTTATGTGGATTTATTTTGTATCCTGCAACTTTGCTAAAGTTGTGGATTAATTCTAATAGTTTTTTTAGTTGATTCTCTAGGGTTCTCTAAGTAGACCATCATATCATCAGCAAAGAGTGATAATTTGGTTTCCTCATGACCTACTCTAATTCCTTTAATCTCTTTTTCTTGTCTTATTGTCAAGGCTAGCATTTCTAATACAATATTGAACAGTAATGGTTCTTTTTAGATTCTTTATAATAGGGAGGTGGGATGGTTGGGCAGAAAATACAATTTTGACACTTATGTGGATCTTTAGCAAGGCATCATGATATAGAGGTTATAGAGCAACCTCAGAGTCAGGAAGAATTGAATTCAAGTCTCATTTCAGTGACATGCTGATTGTAGATGGACAAAGAGGAACAAATTCACAGAAATATGGGGAGAAAAATAGAATCAGAAACAGAAAGAGAGACAAAGACAGAGACAGAAATACAGAGAAAGATAGACACATGATGGGAAAAAAGGAGAAGCAGCAGCAGTAGGAGAAGGAGGAGAAGGAAAAGTAAGAGGGGGAAGAAAAAGGAGAGAAGGAGAAAAAAGAGGAAGTGAGGGAGGAGGAGGAAGAGGACAGAGGAAGAAGAGGAGAAAGGGAAGGAGGAAGAGGAGGAGGGGGGGAAAGGGGAGAGATAAAGAGACAAATATACAGAAATAGAGAGACAGACCAAGAGAGTGATCAAGAACTATATACAGAATGTCAAAATTTTAGTACATAAAAAATTAAATTGCATTGATTTTTGTGATTCCTTTTCTAAAGTATTTTATAATACATTGTTTCATTTCATCCTCACAACAATATTCTGATTTTTTTTTGTTTGTTTTAGAGATGAGAGAACTTAGACTGATAGAAATTAAGTGATGTTGAAAATTACAATAGTATTCTAGTGATAATCACTTCCAGGACAAGAGGAACTTGGGCATTCCTCCTCTCCTTTTTCCACTAAGGGTTCCTAGCAACCATGGTTCCATAGACTGGGTACATTCATGTTAATCCTGAAGCTCTGGAGAGAGGGTTTAGGCTCTTTTGTCAACAATAATGCTTTTTACAGCATTATCCCAGACTTTCAGAGAATCAAAGTTTTGGTATGCCTTTTAGTTTAAAGTTTAGAGTGTCCCCAGCAAAATGAGTAGAAAGATATTTGATATATACTGTAGAGCAAGTATAGGATAGCTATTTATTCCCACTACCCCATAAATAAATTTACACATAGATTAATAAAATAGATTAATAAAACTTAAACATGATACAATATTATAACTCCTCTTACATTTTTATAAAAATGTTACATTTATACTCTCATAAGACATTGACACTTAATAAAAATACTAGGTATTTTGTGGAATTGCTGAAGTATCATTTTTATCTTCATCTTGTCCCTGGCAAACAACTCTTGAATTTTTTCTGTCTTCTGACAAGCTGGGCTAGGGCTTGAGGTCTCAAATCCAGATCTTTCTTATTAACTAATACTGCACTGTTTCTACCATACCTTGCTAACTATAGAATGCATATCCTAAACAGTTAATTATGGTTACTACCTTCAAACATATAAGAAACAATGCTTTCTAGATTCATGGATTAAATTCCCTTAAATTATTTATTTCAATATTTACAAATATTAAGCTATATTTCTCTATAAAGGCCTGTCATTTGGTGGGCAGAGTACTTAAAAATTATTAAGTAGAGTCCGATTCTTCTCCTGTTATGTCTTGAACTTGCCAAAACCCTAGTGAGACCAGAGAACTGAAGAAAAAATACTTCCTTTTTTTCAGGGTTTTACTTGACTGAGATAAAACATCTCAACTTAACAGCTAGCAGAGTCTCTCCTTACCTAATCACCTCTCTGAGAACCACCTACAGCTAAGCCTTTCCAGTCTAGCAATTAGTGAAGTGAGAACTGTATGTGCACCGTACAGTCTGTTCTCTCCCTTATGGATGGTATTTGGTATGAGAGGAGAAGGGGGTAGGAGAAGGAGGGGTGCTGTTTAAACCATTGCTCATCTAGTTCTACTCCTTTAAATGAACTCATTATTCTTCTTGTATTTCTAATCAACAATGGCATAATAGGTATAAAATGCCCACACAGTGCCAGCAAGCCATGCAAACTACAAAATGCTGAAAAAATATACTTGTGATGGGATCATCATTTTCAATCTAGCATAGGCAAATATCCTGAAAAGCAAGAGATTGTACTCTGAACAGAGATGTATACCTTTGAAATGTTCTTTCAGGCCTAGTATCCTTAGAAGTTTGATTCTGTAAATTGAGGAGATTGGATTTGATGAAATCCAAAGCCTTTTTCAACTTCAAATCCATTATCCTAATTCCTTGGAATGAGAGCTCTAAATGTGAACTCATGTGCAATAACTATACATATATTCGATTTCTTAAGTATTCTAACATAATTATCATGTAATGGATACCCTGCCATCTAGGAGAGGGGTGGGAAGTGGGGGGGGAATTTGTAACAGAAAGCTTTGTAAAGGTTAATGTTTAGGAATTACCCATACATATGTTTTGCAAATAAAAAGTATTAATAAAAAAATTAAAAAAATGTGAACTCATGTCTGGGCTATACTGCTTAACTTATATGAGTTTAGGCAAGAAATTACCCCCTCAACTCAGTTTTTTTTTTAATTTATTAACATATGGAGGTTAGAATTACACGATTTCTACATTTTCTTCTAGCTCCAAAGTCTGCAAATAAAAACTCTGAATTTTGAATCAGAAACCTTGGATTTGAATCCTGTCTCTATTATCACTTGTGTGATCTTGGATAAGTCACTTTTCTTTAGGCCTTTGAAAAAATGAGAGGACAATTAGACATTTAATCAGACATGTTCCTCCTCTGAATCCTATTCCCCTTTGAGTTAGAGATTTTTGTGAAGAAAGTAGTTTCTGGATCCTCCACTAAAACATTCTATTCTCTTTTCTTCCCCATTCTTTGGCTATAGTGTTAGATATAATTTCTGCTTATCTACTTCTGGGGATGTTGACAGCAGTGATGATAGGAAAACAATAGTCTCCCTTGATCCTTTCTCATAATCTATAAAAAAACAACTTGAAGAAAAGGCTGATTTGTGCACACATGCATCCTTTTCGACCATGACAGGCATATTAAATATCCAGCAATAAAACAAAGCAAAACCATACTCCTTCCCCAAACTACCACCACCATCAATAGCAACAACTTTTTGATCTGATAGCAACTAAAACTTTGATAAAATCGAAGGAAGATTTTTTCTTCTATAGCATATTTAAACCTTATTGTAAATGCACCACTCTCAGCCCACATTGGAGCTATTGGACAAATAAAATGGTGGGGTTAACACATGGATAATGTGGTCTTCTTCAATATGGTCAAAGATCCACACATTATATGTCAACTGCTATCATCCTATGGTTACTTAGAGTTTCAAAAAACACAATAAAACGTGAAGGAAGTGAGTCTTACTTGTTGCTAGGGCATTGTGGCATGGAAAAACAAAACAAACAAACAAACAAAAAGCCAAAAGAAAGAACAAAGAAATCAAAAACATTGGATTTAGAATCAGAAGTCTACATTTGAGTTTGGGTTCTGCTACTCACTACTCATGTGACTTTTGAACATGTCATAATCACTCTGGCTTTTAGCTTCTTTAATTGTAAAGGGAAGGAGATGTAGTAGGTCATGTTTAATACTTTTATAGCTAGTGAAAGGATACAGCCATTCTGGAGAACAATTTGGAGCTATGCTCAAAAAGTTATCAAGCTTTGCATACCCTTTGACCCAGCAGCATTTCTATTGGGCTTATATCCCAAAGAAATCATAAAGGAAGGAAAGAGCCCAACATGTGCAAGAATGTTTGTGGCAGCCCTTTTTGTAGTGGCTAGAAACTGGAAATGGAATAGATGCCCTTCAATTGGAGAATGGCTGAATAAATTATGGTATATGAATATTATGGAATATTATTGTTCTGTAAGAAATGACCAGCAAGATGATTTCAGAGAGGCCTGGAGAGACTTACATGAACTGATGCTGAGTGAAATGAGCAGAACCAGGAGATCATTATACACGGCAACAACAGTACTATATGACGATCAATTCTGATGGACATGGCTCTCTTCAACAATGAAATGTTTCAAACCACCTCCAATTGTTCACTGAAGAAAGCCATATACACCCAGAGAGAGGGATGTGAAATGTGGACCACAACATAACATTCTCATACTCCTTGATTGATGTTTGCTTACATTGTGTTTCCTTTATCTGATATATCGTTTGAGTAGATAAGATTTTTCTTGCACAACAATGATAAGTTTGGAAATATGTATACATATATTCGATTTGCCAATATTTTAACATAATTAACATGTAGTGGATATCCTGCCATCTAGGGGAGGGGTGGGGAGTTGTGGGCAAAAATTTGTAACGGAAAGCTATGTAAGGGTTATTGTTGAAGAATTACCCACACATATGTTATGCAAATAAAATTTAAAAAAAAGAAAATCCAAAAAAAAAACCAAAAAATACTTTTATAGCTATATTTCTATGGCACTTGAAAGTCACATGTTGCCTCCCATTCCTGGGTTTTTATACAAGACGTCACGAATGCCTGGGACTCTCTCTCTCCTTACTATCACCATCTAGGACAGTTATTTCTTCTAATATTCCATTTCAGTGCTTTATCCTACAGGAGTCCTTTTTCCTTATTTCTCCAATAGTTAAAATTCATTGTTTGTAGTGGAGAGTGATGGGAAACTATAAATATTTTAAAATAGCCAGTCTTTGAGCAAGATGAATCTGTCCACAAAATGGACAAGTATATGATTCTCACCCTTGGATTTACACTATTGATATAATCAGATTCATAATTCAAAGGAGAAAAACACATAAAACAAAAATAAGAAAACTAGTTTTATCTGACCAGCTAAATTGTATCAGTTTGGATCAAAGTATCTTGGGATACTTGATATTTATAAAAACAGTTGATAAAAAGTCCCAAAATCTTAGAGTTTCAACCTCATAGCATAATAAGATCAAGAATGCAAATTTGAACATAAATCTCAGTGAAACTTATATGTCATTTGTGGTGCATTGATACAATTCTACCAAGAATGATAACACAGCTAATGTTTGTGAATATAAGATTTGTTCTCAATGCAGCTGCATATGTTAGGGCAAGTTAATGCATGTGTTAATTATCATTGCACGATTCCTATATTTTACTATTCAAATTTTGGCAATTTATATTTTTTATGCATTGTTATTACACATGTATCTATACAGGTCTATCAGCTTTACATTATTTTCTAGTAGACAAGTATTATTCCCTAACAATACTGAGTTTCTTTTTATATTTACTTTTTCATTTCCTATTTTTATTTAATTTTCTTCTTTCCTATTTTTTTATGTGTTCATTTTAAGGCAACTAGATAGTACATTGGGTAAAATACTGGGCGTGGAATCAGGAAGACGTGAGTTCAAATTCAGACTCAAATATCTACTAGCTTTGTGACTTGAGCAGGTCATTTAACCTCAGTCTGCCTCTGTTTCTTCAACTTCTGTTTGCCTTAGTTTCCTCAATTGTAAAGTAGGGATAATAACAGCACCTATTATGCAAGCTTATTGTGAGGACTGAATGAGATAATATTGCTAAAGTGCTTCTCACAGTGGCTAGCACAGAGTCAGTGCTATGCAAATGCTTATTCCCTTTTCTTTTCTCATTTTTTTTATTCTAAGAGTCTGCCTATGCCATCATTGTGATAACAAATGACATTACCAATGAAATTGAAATATCTGCTTATTGAAACACCTTGCCAAATGATGTTTTGAATGTTGTTAAGCGCAGTTCATTTAATGAGCTAAGGTCACAAAGTGATTCAGTAGGTGGGTAAAGTGCTGGGCTTGGAATGAGAAAAACCTGAGTTCAATTTGGCCTCAGGTATTCATTAACTAGGGCTAAGTGGTATTATGTGTGCCAGTCCTTGGATCAAAGAAGATTCATCTTCTTGAGTTCGAATTCCTCTGACTCTTACTAGCTATGTGACCTTGGGCAAGTCATTAATTTTATTTACCTCAGTTTCTTCATCTGTAAAATGATCTAGAGAAAGAAATGATAAGTCATTCGAATATCTTTGCCAAGAAAATCCCAAATGGACTCACAAAGAGTAAGGACACTTATGACCACCTGAACAACAGCAAAACTCATTAAGTGTGTGTCACTTCAGTTTTGTCTTCTGTAAAATGAGCTGGTGAAAGAAATGGCAAACCATTACAATATCTTCAGCAAGAAAACCCCAAATGGAGCTATAAAGAATAAGAAGTGACTGAAGCAACTCAACAATAGCAAAACTCATTAACTATTTGATCCTAGGCAAGTCATTTTACCTCTGAATGATTCAGTTTCCCGTATTGGCAAAATGGAAATAACAATAACATCTGCTTCCCAGGGTAGTGAGAATAAAAGACATAATATTTGCAAAGTGCTGTGCAAACTTTAAGGCACCAGCTAAATTCTAGCTATTATTTTAAATGCACATAATATGAAATACAAAAGATTATAAAGAATACCAATAGAAACATAATTATTGAGATATATTTATTTATATGTATGTATAGTGTGCATGTATACATATGTGTTTATTATATATTACACAGAGAGACATACATATGTACACACTCACATATATAGTTCATGGATCTCAGGTTAAGAACCCTTGAAAGAAGAACATATATTCCTTTGATGGAGGCAATTCATATTATTAGAAGGATTTTCTTGCCTGAGAGTTACTTTTACAAATTAAGTTACAAGTTTCTTACTCCTATTTTTCATGATATCAAACCACAATTAGCCTCTTTGCAAGTCCCACTTTTTGCTACTCATTTTGCTTTATGAGGCCAAATAGAAAAACACCTGATTGGTCCTTAATGCTGGCATCCTTCTACTTAATAATGAGCAATAGAACAACTTTCTTTTTACTTAAAAGTTGGGGGAAAATCACATATGCTAATTCAATGATCTTTACTTTTTTGCCCATTAAGTGAATCGTGAATTATGCATCTCCTTGGATCCATTATATACCACATACAAATTTATCCTTCATTCGTTCTCCTCCTCATGCCATCCTGAGATGCTAGAATTATGTGTATTGAATATTATTTCTCCTCATCTCACCAAAAAAAAATATCTCCCTTAGATCAAATATAAAGGAAGAATGATTCCTTAAGGAAGTAGAATCATTTGGACCTTGGTCCAATTATTTTAAAAGTTTCTTTGAAAGTTTTGCTTATAAACATGAAAGTAAATTCCAGCTTTCAGTTCACCATGTTTTGAGGAAACAATGAATTCCTTTTTCAAAGTGAAATGTCACCAGATTTCTTCAGAGAAAGGCTATTGCCTCCACTGGCAGTACAGACTATTGAATATGTTAAAAAGGACTGAAGTGATAGAAATAGATAGTGGAAACAAGGGAGAAGTTTCATTTAATTCCATTTTCATTTCTAATTCTTAAATTAATTTTGATGACAGTCACAGTCTAACACTATAGGGAGGTACCAAATAACTACTAGCAGGCAAGATTCATGATTACCTTGTTGGATTCCATTCTGGTTCCAGACAGAGCAATGAGAAGCTGTATAGAGGAAATTTAGACCTAATGCCAGGAAAAACTTTCTAAGAATAATTGCTCCCTAATAATGGTTTGAGCCACCTTCAGAGTTAGCACACTCACATTCTCATCATTGAGCTGGCTTGAGTTATAGCAAGCTCACATTCTCATCAGTGGTGACAAACTGGCTAGTTGTCGCCCTTTGTTGTTGAAGTAGATAAAAAGTGGTATCACTATTTTTGGGTCAAGGTTCATGTCCAACTGTGGGTTATCAGACCGAGAGGATATGTACCACAGGTCAGACACAAATGGTCCTTATGACCATTAGGGAGGGAGATGTCTCTAAATTTGCATGTCTCATGTTTCTTATGATTTCTGCAATTATGCACAATTTCTAGAACACAATACCTTCTTTGATGCAGACACTCCAGAATGAGTAGTCCTTTACTAGTTCCTGCTATATCTCACAATCTATTCCAAAGTTCTTCAGAGAGACCTTGAGAGAGTCCTTGTATTATTTTTTCTGACCTCTATGTGAGTGCTTGCCTTGTGTGAGTTCTCCACAAAATATTTTTTAGGAAAACATAGTGGGGTGGAATCAAAATGGCAGAGAATAGAGAGTTCTTTGTCTGAGTTCTTCCTGGTTTCCCTCAGATCATCCCAAGATCAAGCCTTTAAAAGGATTTCAGAGAGACAGAACCCACAAATATTTGGAGAGTAGCAAATTTCCAACAGAAGATGTTTTGGAAAAACTTCAGGAAAGCTCTGTCTCAATTGGGTAGTAGGGGGTGGGGGTGGGTTGCAGGCCAGCACAATGTAGGGAGACCTTAGGTAGAGAGGCTTCTGCATACTGAGGAAATCTAGTGGGAAGCTCATAGTCAAAATGCATCATCATTGACTACTCTGTTCTGATTCAGAAGCAAGTGGATCAGCAAACTAGCTGTGAAACCTCCAATGCAATTAGAGAAGGCAAATAGTGAGACCTTAACCCTAGCATAATGTGGGACTTGACCTCAGAAACCAGCATCACCAGCCCCAGGCAGTGTAAAGCTGCTGTTGCCTGTAGAAGACATTTGGGACAATCTCCTTTTTTCCTTAAGAGCAAACCTCAACCTTTAAAAATTAGCAAAAAAGCAAAAAGAGCCCTGACCATAGGTAGCTTTTATGGAAACAGGGAAGAACAGATTTCAAACCCTGAGGACACTAAAGGCAAAAAATCTCCAGATGAAGTCCTAAAGGTTTTGTAGTTTTAAGTTTGTCACCATCTCACAAGACTCACAAGATTCAAAAAAGGTTCTTAAAAATAAATTTAAAAATGGGAAATGGAAATAAGAGCTCTGGGAAAGGAAACAGAGAAATTGGCTGAAGAAAATCATGCCTTAAAATAGTTTTGGTGAAATGGGAAAAGAAAACAAATCCTTGAAAAACAGAATTTGTGAAATGGAAAAAAAAACAATGAACAAAACAACTCATTTAAAAGTTTAATTGACTAAATGCAAAAGGAGCTTAAAAAGATAAGAGAACATATATTTTGAAAGCTCCCTGATGTTCTGTAGAGCACATGACAATGTTTTGTTTTCTATTCCTTTTCTGTTTTTCTGTTTTCTTATTTGTTTTTCTTTAAATAAAATGAATTTGCAAGACAACTCTTAACTATCACTATATATCTCTCAAATTTGCTAAGATGGCAGGAAAAGATTATGACAAATTTTGGAGGGGTTGTGGGAAATATGGGACACTAATACAATGTTGGTGGAATTGTAAATTGATTCAATATTCTAGAGAGCAATTTGGAATTATGCCCAAAGAGCTATGAAACTGTGCATATCCTTTGATCCAGCACTGTTTCTATGGGGCTTGTATCCCAAAGAGATAAATAAAGTAGGGGAAAGGACCCACAATTACAGAAATGTTTGTGGCAGCCATTTTTGTAATGGCAAGAACATGGAAACTTAGTGTATGCCCATCAATTGGAGAATAGCTGAATAAGTTATAGTATATGATTGCTATGGAATATTATTGTTCTATAAAAAATGATCTGCAGGATGATTTCAGAGAGGCCTGGAGAGACTTACATGAACTGATGTTAAGTGAAATGAGCAGAATCAGGATATCATTATACGCAACAACAGCAAGATTATATGATAATCAATTCTGATGCATATGACTCTTTTCTATAATGAAGTGATTGATGCCAGTTATAATAGACTTGTGATGGAGAGTGTTATCTGCACCCAGAGAAAGGATTGTGGGAACTGAGTGTAGACCACAACATAGTATTTTCACAGTTTTTGTTGTTGTTTGCATTTTGTTTTCTTCTTCATTTTTTTTCCTTTTTGATCTGATTTTTCTTGTGCAACATGAGATTTGTGTAAATATATGCAGAAGAATTTCACATTTTTAACATATATTGAATTACTTGCCATCTAGGGGAAAGGGTAGAGAGAAAGGATGAAAAAAATGGAATACAAGGTTGGGCAAGGGTGAATGTTGAAAATTATCCATGCATATGTCTTGAAAATAAAAAAGCATTAATAAATTATTGAATGAGTGAATTAATAAATAAATAAAATTTGGAAAAAAGAGAAAAAAATCTAACAATAAAATGATTCATTAAAAATTAGAATTGAACAAATGGAAGTGAATGACTTGATGAGACATCAAGAATCAGTGAAACAAAACAAAAAAAATTGAAAAAAATAGAAGAAAAATGTAAAATCCCTCAATTGAAAAAAAATTGACTTAGTAAATATATTCATGAGAGATAATCCAAGAACTATTGAACTCCCTGAAAATCATGATGAAAAAAGAGCCTAGACAGCATCTTTCAAGAAATCAAGGAAAACTGCCCTGATGTCCTAGAACTTGAGGGTAAAAAAAGCCATTTAAAGAATACACTAATCACCTTCTGAAAGAGACCTGAAAATGAAAACTCAAAAGAATATGGTATCTGAATTCCAGAATTATCAGATTAAGGAGAAAATATTGCAGGCAACCAAAAAGAAACAATTGAAATATGAAGGAACCACAGTACCCAAATCCTAGCAGCTTCCACTTTAAGGCATTAAAGGACCAGGAATATGACAGCAAAGGGACTTAGACTGCAGTCAAAAATCAACTATCTAGCAAAATTAAACATTATCTTTCGGGGGAAAAGATGCAAGTTCAATGAAATAGGCGATTTTCATTTATTTTTGATGAAAAGACCAGAGGTGAACAGAAAACTTGATCTTCAAATACAAAATTTAAGAAAATGATAAAAAAGATAACAAGGGAAAGGAAAAGATATTTTAAATGTTACAATGTTTATATCCCTATATGGGAAGATGACATGTTTAACTCTTGAGAACTATATCTTTGTTAGGGGTATACTTGGAAAGATACATATAATTTGACTTTATTGTGATGATATAAAAAGAAGCTATGGATAAAAAAGGGATTGTACTGGAAGAAGACGGGAGGTAAAATGGGATAAATTACTTCTCATTAAGAGGCAAAAAAGGCTCATTAGAGTTGAGGGAAAGGGGCAACTAGGTGGTGCAGTGGATAGAGCACCAGCCCTGAAGTCAGGAAATCCTGAGTTCAAATCTGGTCTCAGACACTTAACATTCCCTAGCTGTGTGACCCTGGGCAAGTCACTTAATCCCAATTGCCTCAGCAAAAAGAAAAAAAAAATAGAGTTGAGGAAAAGAAGGAAGGGGGATGAACATTATGGAAAACATAGATGTGGCATTTAAACAATACAATTAACCCATCAGAGTTATACTGTTTATACCAAAGACTGAACAATTTCTTTTGAGAATGGGAGGAAGGGTATTATTGATCAGCTGCAGATTGTTTCACATAGTTTGACATCATGTGATAATATGAAAAAGAATAAAAGCTTAACAATGGGTCCATTGTTGAGTTTAGTGATTTGCTTGTCAAGAGAGTAGTATTCTTTTCTTTTCTATTATTTGTTAGAGTCAAGAGAATTTGTAAGATTACAAAACAACTGTGAAACTTTGATTAAAAGAATCCAAGTCTTGTATCCAATCCAATTCAATCCAACTCAATTGTAAAAATATTCATTAAGCATCTACAACATGCAAAGGACCATCAGAGGCAATGTGAACACAAAGACAAAAGCTAAGCTATTCTGAATGCTCTTTTCTTCCTTTTATATTTCTCACCTGTGCCTATTATCTCTCTTAGTTCTAATCTTTTTTCTTTTAGTTTTTTTTCTAGTCTCAAGGAAGGAAACTTGAGGATATGAGGATTGAAAATGACCAAGTCCAATACTTAAGTTTGTGGGAAGGTATTGTTCAAGCAGTATCTAAAATTACATATGTGTACTCATCAGTGGTTGATTTAACCAATCAGCTCTTAGGTACATTGGATGTAGACCAAAATCATGTCCATTTCATTTAAGTTGAATTGAAATGAATCCAATATATTATATTTAAACCATTCACTGAATTAATTGATTTAAAAAATAAATTGAACTAATCAGTTAGATATCTGAGATTCATCTGGATGCAATGAAAGATTTATTCCATTATAAACCAGGAATTTATCTTAAGATTCATGTAAAACTCCCAATAAACATACAAATATGATTTTACTTATCCATGTGTTGCAGAGTCCATAAGAAAGAAAAATTCAAGAGAAGTCAGATCAGATATACTGAGCAGATAAAAGAACCCTTTATGTAGCTGAACCAATGCTTTCCTATTGTATTAAGATG
Organism: Myrmecobius fasciatus; assembly: GCA_023553655.1. Taxonomy (NCBI): domain Eukaryota; kingdom Metazoa; phylum Chordata; class Mammalia; order Dasyuromorphia; family Myrmecobiidae; genus Myrmecobius; species Myrmecobius fasciatus. The sequence continues at coordinate 12,908 of JAJPUD010017492.1, forward strand.
TTGCAGGCAGATTGTTCATGAATGCCAATTTTCAAATGGAAAACTCAATTCTGAAACCTATCTCTAATCTTATTATTTCCTTATGAAATTATTGCCAAGGGTTAGCAATTTCTATCTGAGCTCAAATCCAACCCTCTGCAAGAGACATTTCCTGGCACATAGCATATTTGTTGTTTTCCCCACCAGATTGTGAACTCCCTGAAGCCAGGGTCTGCCTTGTCTGACTTTGTATTTCCAGGACTTATTTAACTTCAAGGCACTTTATATCTTTGTTATGCTGAACTTTTCCTCTTCCTCTTATATCTCTTACTTGTGTCCATTCACTCTTTCTGATCTAATCTTTTTTCTGTTTTTCTGCCTCCCCCAGGCTCCTCTCTATTCAGATCTTCCTCTCCTCTCTGCTCCCCTTCTTACTTTTAGACTCTCTTTTTCTCACCCAGATTGTCCTGATAAATTTATTTGTTAAAATGTTTTTGCTGTTCCCAGTTTTGCATCCTCACTTAATCTCTGACGGACTATAATTCTTTTCATCTAATTATTTGCTTCACCCACACACACACACCTCTCTTCCCTTTTTTTCTCTCCCCCAATTTCTTTTCATTCTTAAGATCATCTCTGCTCCTTATGAGTACCATCATGTCCACTTTTACTTTAGGTTTTGGTAACATTAATATCAAATACATGAAGGGTTCTTGATGACCTACAATGGATGTATCTGACGTCCAGATTTTTTAAGTGCTTGTTGATAAAATGATTTTTTTTGTTCATCTCTGAATGACAAGTTTAAATGCTTGTTGATTAAATGATTTTTTGGTCATCTCTGAATGACAAATTAGATCAGAGTTGCCAAAAACAGTATTGGCTTCTAGATTGCAGCATGCTGTAGAGAAAGCAATGATTCAGAAGTCAGAAAACCTTGGTTCAAATCCTTCCTCAAGGATTTGTTTCTTGAATACTCTTGGACAAGTCATTTAAATGCTCCACATCTTGATATTCTCACCTAGAAAATGAAGGGATTGGGCTCAAGTTGCTGGGCAGAAAGTATCCAGAGGAACTTGGGCAATGATATCCTTTCTTGTTATAAAATTAGGATTCTGTGATTGGGTTTGGTTTGCAAATGTCAAACTGACAGATTGCTTTTCTTTGGGATTCATTTGCTTCTAACTTCCCCTAGCAGGGTGTGGAAAGCATTTTGTTATTAATAGAAATTTAGTTAAATGAACATTGAGTACTCCTTTGAGATGTAAAGAATTATGTATTAATTATTAACCAAGCTAGAGAATAGGGAATCCCATACATACATATACACACATGTATGTGTATATATTTATATATGTGTATGTCTGTATATATGTATATATACGGTTATACATATAAATATGCATACATATCTTGTACATATGTATAAATTGTTATATGATTTTCAAACAGCAAGAGCATACATTTAAAAAAGAACATCACAGGACTAATAAACACTTTCCTACATTAAGGGTGACAGCAAGCCTTTCAAAATTATATTTTGAATAATTAAATTCTAGCATTGAATATTTTGAATGAATGAATGACACATTTATTAATTCCTGACTATGTGCAAAGAGAACTCTGCTAAGCTCTGGGTATTCACATAGAGAGTGATATATTCTTTTTTTTATCATGGAGCTACTATTGCAATGAAAGAAGTAACACATATGGAATATTTCATACATAAATCAGATAGAAAAATCCTATGGGTCTAGTTGGTAGAAAAAGGGAGAAGAAACATTTATTATGTGACTACTATTTTCTAGATTCTCTGCCAAATGCTTTTTTATGAATTTCTCATTTGATCACACACACACACACACACACACACACGTGCATGCACACAAAAACACAAACACAGCTTTGAATCCATTTTTGATTCTCTCATGAACATTTGTACTTAAACTTTTGAACTTTTAACATACTTTTTAAACTTACTATCTTTTAAAGGTAGTAAGATTACAAGGAGAAAATGCGATATTTTGCTTCACTTCTGAAGTGGGGAGGAAATTTTTTGATGCATACAATGTGCAGTTTAACAAGATCCAACAAAGTAGAGATCTCCCATATTGGGTTTGTAGTCACAGAACCTGAGTTCAAATGCCCCTTCTTCTACTTACTACTTAATACAGCTTTAAACATATCTCTGAACCTCTCTATGAATCAAGAATGTCATCTGTTAAATGTTGGACTAGATGGTTTCTGAAGCCTCCCCCAGCTCAACAGATGATTCTGCAACCCAATTCCATCACTCTAACATTTTGTTATTCAGTCTTTTCAACTGTGTTTATTTTATGGAGAACTCACACAGGTCAAGTGCCCAAAAGATGGTTAGAAAAAGCAATACAAGGATATCCTCAGGGTCTCCCTTGAGAACTTTAGAATTGATTGTATGACATAGGAGACACTGGCATAGGATTATTCAGCATGGTGTGCCCTCACCAGAGAAAGTGTCATGCTCTATGAACAAAGCAGAATTGAAATAGCTCAGAAGAAACATGAGATGAGCAAAATTAGAGAGTCCACCCCAAATGTTCATGGGAACTGTTTGTATCTGACTTGGAACGGAGAATCCTGAACTTGTATTGTTTGAATAAGCCACAGTCAAACACATTGTAATATGACTCTAACACAGTGATGTTATTTTAGTACTGTCGAGACCAAAGAACAACATCTTGTCCATCTCTTCATGGTATCATTGGATGTTTTCTTGGAAAAGATACTAGAAGGGTTTGCCAGTTCCTTTTTCATTTTACAGATGAGGAAACTTAGTTAAACAGGGGTAAATGACTTGCCCAGGGTCACACAGCTAGTTAGTATCTGAGGCCATATTTAAACACATGAAGATGAGTCTTTCTACTTCTAGGCCTGACATTCTATCTACTGAGCCACCTAGCTGCCCCTTTATATGATACTACCTCTATTTACTTCTCAATTTAGATTATCTTCTCTATGGTCAATTCTGATATTTTTATTAATATGACAGCACAAATCTCTCTGCCATGAATGAAGTTTTCTAGGTTACTACATTGTTTCCTTGATGTTCATATTAGAATTTTCCAACATAATCCGAAGGATTGACTAATCAATATTATTTTTGGACTGGTTGCTGTATTTGGAACTCTGTGGTACATCTTGCTTTGTTATAAGAGAAGTTGTAAACAGAGGAATAGTAAGCAGTTTATTGCCAAGGCAGGTGACATAGGTCAGGTGAGTATATAGATATATTAACATATCTATCTATATAACATACAAATAATCTATATATTTATGTAGATAATTATTATACATTATGCATTTCCTCATGCATGTATTCATACAACACAGTTCCATCTTACTCCATTCCCATGATTTTATCAAGCTATGACACTTCTGGTAAGACAGCCACCTCTCACAAGATTGACATCTGTGTAGCAATCTAAAATATTAAAGAGTTGAAAAGGATATTGAAAAGTTAAATGAATTACCCAAAGAGACAGACCCTGAATGTGTCAGAGGAAGGGCATGAAGCTAGATCATATTGCTTCTGAGGTCAGCTACAAGTCTCTGTAACACTACCTCTCTTTATTATAACCTAAAGCATTTAAAGTAAGAGGCAGTGGGTGTCTGATTTTCTCACTCTTACTTCCCTGCACATATTCAATGATTCAGAGCCCTTGACCTTTTTGCTATGTCTCATATACAGTATTCTGTAGTCAGATTTTTCATTGGCTGATTCCCCATGCCTGGAATGCTTCCCTCACATAAGCCTACTTTTGGGGCTTCCTTGTCTTCCTGTGAGACTCAGCTCAAGTGAGATCTTCAAGATGAAATCTATCTCAGTCTTCTTTCCTTCCTTCCTCATTTCCCTCTAGCACGTTCCATCTATTTTACTTCTTTTTTTTGTATTGCATATAGTTGTATTCATATTCTTTTCCCCATTAGACTGTGAGATCCTTGAGAGCAGGGATTTTCTTTCTTTCTGTTTTTCTTTGTCTTTTTTTCTTCTTCCCTTCTTCTCTTTCCTCCCAACCCCCTCCTTTCCTCCTTACCTCTCTCTGCTTATTATCTCTTTCTCTTCTTTCCTTTCTTTTATCTTTCCTTATTTCCTTCTTCCTTTCTGTTTTGCTTTGTCTTTCTTCCTCCCTCCCTCCTTCCTGTTCTTCTCTGGCCCTCCCTTATTCTATCTCTATTTCCTTTTCTTTTCCCCTCCTTTTTCTCTCTCCTTCTTTTTTTCCTTTCTTCCTTTCTTTTTTGCTTGCTTTCTTGTTTACTGTTTCTCTTTATCTTTCTTTCTCCTTCATTCCTTCCCTCCTATAACTCCCTTTCTCTTTCCCTCCATTTATTTCTCTCTCTTACTTTCTTTTTTCTTCCTCCCTCATTTTTTCCTTTCCTTTCTTCCTTCCTCCCTCCCTCTTTCCTCCTTGGCTCCTTCTCTCCTTTCATCACTTCCTCAGTCTCTCTCTATTTTTGTCTCTGTCTCTCTCTGAATCTCTCTCTGTCTCTATTTGTATGTCTCTGTCTGTCTGTCTCTCTATCTGTCTTTCTCTTTTTCTCTGTTTCTCTATTTCTCTGTCTCTTTGTCTCCCTCTATCACTCCTGCTTTCTCTATTCCTTTTTTTCTCTATGTGTCCCCAATGCATAGTTAAAACAGTAACTGACATATAATAATTTTTAATGATATCTTACCATTGTAGTTGATGATGATAATGGGTTCAAGTTCTGCAACTAATATATGTTTTCTTTACAAGCCTAAATAATTCATTATATCATTTAAACTTTCAATGTCCCAGGAAACTATTTCAGTCTCCATCTTACTGACAATTTGGTGACATATCTGTGGATGAAACTTATCTTCTGGGAAATCTAATATGTCCAGAAGTATTTACTAATATAATCATAAATCCAAATTAGAATAGGTTCAGTTGAGTAAGAAGGAAGACCTCTGGATACCACACTGTGAAAAGTAAGCAGGTAGCATGAGACATTGCTCTTTGGAGAGAGTCTGATAAAAGAGGAGGCTATTGCTAAAGAAACTACCACTCTATGTGGAATAGGACATGTTGGGACTAAACTACAAAGGAGGTTGCCTTATATACAAAGTAGATGGGATACAATGGTGTGAAAAGAGGAAGTAATAGACCATATGATAAAATCTTTAATGAACTAATTATTCTCACTAATTAATTAAGTGCTAACTTCAGTTGTTTCTAAACTGCCAAAAATAAAAAAGTGCTGTCAAAATGAAAATGTAACAAGTTTTATAATTGCATATTATCTAAAAATCATTATTTTACATTTTTCTGCCTTTCTAAATTTCAGTCTCCTGATAGAAGTGCCAGTTGAACTATCCGAGTTCTGTCTCTAAGGATATGTGGTCTCTGAACTTCAAGGGAATGCAATCCAGTGTGGACTATTTCAATATTACATTGAAAGAAAACAACAGTTAGAGAATAATATGAGACAGCACATTACTGAAATCCTAATTGGTTAATGCTCATCACATCTGGAATATAACATTTGGACCAGGATGACATATTTTTGGGAAAAAAATTAATAACTTGGAGTTCATCCAGAGGACAATAATCAGCATAGTGAGAGAACTGAAAATATTATCCATATGAGGATCACTAAAAACAAAACAAAGCAAATTTTGGATATTTAGGTTTAGACTAGAGAGCAGAATCGGCAAAAGAGAAATGTGTTTAAAAATTGCTATATAAAGAGGTTTTGAATAGGTTTTTAATCATAGATAAAAACAAAATTCAAGTGGATTAATGGAATTTTTCACTTTTTCAGTGTTATTTGCTGCCTACTTGGAATATTGTGTAGACACAAAAATGAGGAGAAAGATGATTACCAAGTCAACTATTCCACCCTGATTTCACTGCCCATTCCAGAGCCCAGGAACAAGTCTTATAATTCCTTTGAAGAGAATGAACTGACCTTTGCTAGGAACAGAAATAAATGGGTTCATTACCTATTCTGAGTTGGCAGTTCTTTTCTTCCCCCAGTGTGGCCTAGAGCAATTCTGTTACTATTAATTCCTGGTATTGATATAGCATCCATTTCAAGGAAAATTCAGTACTGATACAAAAATTATATAAATTATCCTCAGAGTTTCACATGTGGCTTGGTTCTTTTGACTTTCACATCTTAAGGCAAAATTGAGTCCTAAGGGAAGGAGATTTTTCTGGATTCCAACAGTGAATTTTGTTTTCTTAACCTTATTTTCCTTCTATAGAAAATGAAAGAGTAAGAATGAATTATCTTTTTAAGTTTCTTCTAGTTTAATTCCTATGGATCCATTTTGGTACATTGGCCTGTATATACTCTCTTCATAAACAATAACTTTCTTTCAGTTTGAAAATTAAAGGAAGGAAGGAAATTTGATCTTAATTCTCAGGAATTATTAAGAAAGATGCCATATAGTGCATCTACTGCACTGTAATATATTGTTAAAATAGATTTTAAAAGAGGGAAAAGAAAGTATTGTGCAAAAAATGGTGTAGCAGCTCTTTTTGTGGTGGCAAAAATTGGAAGATAGGTACCCATCAACTGGGGAATGGATGAATAAGTATAGGAAATAAGTATAGGAAAGTAATGGAATATTATTGTTCTATAACAAATGATGAACAGGCTGATTTTAGAAAAGTCTGAAAAGATTTACACAAACTTAGAGTGAAGCAAGCAGAACCAGGAGAATGTCATACATAGCAACAAGAAAATTTTGTGATGACCAACTGCAATAGACTTGCTTCTTCTCAGAAATTCAGTGATCCAAAAAAGTTCTAATAAACTTTGGATGGCATCCAGAGAGATACCTATGGAGACAATATGGATCAATGCATGCTATTTTCACTTTTTTTCTTGTTTTTTATTTCTCATGGTTTTTCCTTTTTGTTCTGAGTTTTCTCTTCCAACTTGACACATATGGAAATATGTAAAAAATGAATATGCAAGTATAATCTACAAAAAGAAAAGAAAAACAAAAAAGATGCTGCATTTTCAAAAGAGAAGAATGAAGCATACTGAATTAATTAACAGCTGAATCTTTGAGGCTTACTTAGAGCCCAAACTTATATATATATATATATAGGTCATGTAACAGGGAAGTTAGGACTTCAACCAAGGTAACTTTTTAATAGCTTCCTATTTCAACTAGCTATTTTTGTTTCCTAGTTACTGATGCAAGATAACATGGAATAATAAATGGTTAAAAAACTAGCTTAGGAGTCAGGAAGAGCTAGATTCTAATTCCAACACTGATCCACACAGGGTTCCACAATAAGTTCTAAAGAATATATATTGCATGTGGTAATCCAATCCAGTTCCACTGGACTTCAAATGGAAAATGCCATCTGTATCCAGAGAGAGAATGAGGAACACTAAGTGTGGATTTAAGCATCCTATTTTCACTTTTTATTTGTTTATTTTTTTTTCTTTCTCATGTTTTTTTTAACCTTTGGTCTGATTTTTCTTGCACAACATGACAAATATGAAATTATGTTTAAAAGTATTATATACATATAACCTATATCAGATAGAGAGGATTGGAACACAAAATCTTATAAAAATGAATTTTGAAAACTATCTTGACATGTATTTGGAAAACTAAAATGCTATTGAGGAATAAAAAAGAATATATATTGTAGAAAAAGTAACTTTCTGCTGTGGGAGATGAAATGATTCACTGGCAGCTCCCTACATTGAAAAAAAACCCCACAGTTTCAATCTAAAGAAATAAAATGAACTTAATTGCTAAGCTTTGTTGTTTTTATGGTGATTAAGTCATGTTAATACTTTTCCTTCCCACTCATTTCAACCTTCTGGGCAAGGCCTCCATCAATGTTTTCATCATGGTTTCACTAGCACTCAATTAATGTTTGTTAAATGACTAAACAAACAAATGGTTAAATCTTTTTCCAATTGCATAGTCTTGGCACAATTTGGCAGTAGGTACCCTCAAAATTGTGTGCCTCAGTGTAGGGCCAATATAATCCCCTTCACCTTCTAGTTATGAATTGGTCCTATTCCTATGGAGCTTTTGCTATATTTTCCCATATGATTCATTACTTATTTCCAGGATGCTGGATGGAAATGGAGCTTTTAATTTTGAAAGCCCAATCCTAATTTTAGGATTTAGAAGGGAAAGGGCTCTCTGAGATTATATAACCCCTAATTTTGAAGAAGGGAAGACAAAACTCTGGGGGCTGAAAGTGTGTTACCTAAGGTTGCACAGGAAATAATTAACAGAGTGTAAATTTGAACTCTTCTGCTGACTTCAGATAATGCTTCCCCCCCTATATTTCCACTGTCTGCAAGGTAGGGCCAACTGCTTCATAAAAATGACCCCAATGAGAGATAGTAAGATAAGCAGATAGATAGACAGACAGACAGATAGATAAATGAATGGATAGAAATAAAAATAAATAAATGGATACATAGCTAGATAGATAAATTGGTAGAAACAGAGAGAGATAGATATATGGATAGTTAAGATAAATAGACAGAACCAGACAAACAGATAGATAATAGATAGATGGTAGAAATAGAAAGAGATAGATGAAATAAATAGATGGATACACAGATAGGTGGATAAGTTGTTGGTAGATAGATACATCAATGAACAGATTATTTATCACATGGTTCTTATGTGTCAGGGGCCATGCTACATGCAGGAAATATATATGGACAAACTCTCCAGCTCCTTGCCCCTATTGGGGCAACACACTGCATGAAAGGGAGCTGTTAAGACATAAGGAGGGCACTCATGTTACAAAATATGGAAAAGTTTGTAGAAACAGGAATGGAGCTGAGAGAAGAATGAGCATAGATGGACAGTTCACTTTATAAATTGATGGTCCCAAACTTGAGTTCACAAATCACCAGGGGAAGCCAAAGGATGGAGGCATATTTAAGATAAAAATACTGCTAGAATGGAGGTAGGAGATACTGGAGAGTTCATAGTGGAGTCAAGAGAGAAGTAACAAGGCAAGGAACATGTAAGTCCTTGTTGGGTGGAGGATCCTTCCTCTATATCCTTCTTTCTAGTGCTATAGCTCCTGGTGACAATCAGTATTTTTATAGGGTGAAAGATCTAGAAGCCCACTTCTAATCTATTTCTGAATTCTGCCCTCCCCTAACTCTAAAACCACTCTTTTTGGTACATATGGTCAAGCTGACCACAAAGCATGTGTAGATCTCTCAAAATAGCAAGTGCCCGTGGTGACGCTAAGAGGGAGCACCTGCATAGGCCAGGGAAAATGGTTACCCCCACAAAGCACGGTGCAAGACCTGGCCAGGCCCATTCCCTAGAAAAACAATGATCATCCTTCTGGGTATATCATTGTGAAGCTTTGAAATAGAGGCAAATAAGAGCTTCTCACATCTGTGAATTATTACAGGCAAGTGTTTGTGTTGCAGCTGATGAACAGAGAATGGGGAGCAAGTTATGTCTGCTGAGACAATAGCATCTTTCATGGAATGAAGGCTCTGGTGAAATTATGCCCTTTTATCATTATCTGACATCTTAGTAATTAGCCATCTTTTATGATGGTTAGATCTCATAAATTAAGTCCAATAACCTGATCTAAAATTAAATGAACTGAAAAAGAAATGTGAGAATAAGGCTGTTTGGTCCGTGGCACTTTGGCAATAGAATAATGTACTGTATCATACCAAATGTTCTTCTGGTATATTCCAATCTTCTACTTTTCTTCTTGTATGTAAAAACCCTATGATGGATCTTAACTTTAGCTGACATTTGGATGGCTATTTTACACTCTTACCTCTATTTTTATGATTTCAATTATCTTTAACACAGTAGACATTTTATCCCCAATACTGAAGAGAGCATTGCCATCAATCCAGTAATCCATGCTTCCAATTCCAAAATCATCCTCAACTACTCTCATTCACCCTCCCAATCCAATATTTGCCAAGTCTTTATAAGGGAACCACATTCTTCTTGACATCTCTGAATTTTTCATTGCTGTTGATCACCTCTCTTCCCTGATAATCTCTTCTCTCTAGGTTTTCAGAATTCCTTTTTCTGGCTTTATTCCCACTTATCTGACCTCTCTTTTTCTTTATTCCTTTACCCTTTGTCATATCCCACAGAATTCTCTTCTGGGTCCCTTTCTCTTCTTCTATATTACTTCCTTTGGTGATCTTATCAGCTCCCTTGGATTGAATTACCATCTCTATGCTGATGATCCATAAATCTACCTATTCTGCTACAATAAATTTAACCTCAAATCTTGCATATGCAGTTGCTTTTTAGACATCTCAAACTGGTTGTCCAGTAAACATCTTAAACTAATCATGTCTTAGAACTAATGATCTTTCTTCTAAGACCTCTCCATTTTCTACATTTCTGCTTACTATAGAGGACAATATCATTCTCCAAGTCCATTCTCCTAGGTTGAGAACCTAGTCATCATTTCTCTTTCCCTCCATATCTAATTTATTATTAAGGTCTGTTGATTTCACCTTAGCATCTCTGGAATATACCCCCTTCTCTTGTTTGATATTGCCACCACTCTAGTGCAAGCTTTTTTACCTTTATACCTGGATCATTAGTTGGTCTACTTGAATTAAGTCTTTTCTCCACTCCAATCCACCCTCCATTCAGTCAATAAAGTGATTTTTCCTGAAGTGCAGTTTTGACCATGTCATTCTCCTACTCAATAAAATGCAGTGGCTCTTTATCACTAATAGAATCAATAAAAATATTTAAAGTCCTTCATAACCTATCCCTTCCTTTTCCAGTCTTCTTATATCTTGCTCTATGGCATATACCCCTTTTTTCAGTGACACTGACCTTATGGCTGTAACACAAACAAGACACTCTATCTCTTGGCTCTTTTCTGTTTCTCATGCTTGGAATGGTCTCTCTTCTCATTTCTACTGTTTATAATATTAGATTTCTCAAAATTCAGCACCAGCTCCACTTTTTAGGCATTCTTTCATAGTTCCCTCAATTTCTTCATACCCTTTTTTGGAGAATGCTCCAAATCTATTTTAAAAATACACTTTTTGTATCCTTCATTAGAATGTAAAATCATTGATGTCAAAGATCATATTTTTGGTTTTATTTGAATGTCTGGTGCTTGAAATAATGGCTGACACATAGTAAATGCTTAATAAATACTTATTAATGGATTCAGATCCTGAACTATATACTTGTAAGCAAGATAGTTATTAGCCTTGGTATGTTTTACAATTTCATACATAATCTTTCCCAATTTTTCTGAGTGGGAACAATATATAAAATAAATACAAATGTCTAACCCCTATGGAAGTGTTTCCAGACCCTCGATGTCATTAAATTTTCATGTATTTTTTTTAATTTTTAGTTGCATCATCAGTCAAAAAGCATAGATTAAGTATCTACTCTTTGTGAGGTATTGAGTTCTAGGTTCACTAGGGATGCAAATGCAAAAAAAGTGGCAAAATCCTTGCTCTCAGGATGCTCACATTCTGAATTATCATAAGTCATTCCCAGAATATAAAGTCATAGCCTCCAAAATATAGTCAATACTTTCTGACTTAAAAGGACTTTTAATCAGTACAAAATATGTGGAGGAAAATGAAAATCATACTGCCCAATATAGTATTCCAGCCAGTATTCTTTTTTCAGTGTTTACATAAGCCTTGCCTGGGAATGACAGAAAGTGTCAAAGGTCTCCCTGAGCTTCTTAGTAGCTAGAAGCCAAAATAAGTCACGAATTAGGGAAGTGCTCCTCTGTGAGTGGTAATTAAGACCTGGAAATGACTTTCTATCCCCATGAAGTAAAATACCATGTAGTGTGGAGCTAGAGTTCATCTTTGAGCTGACACCTGATGGCCAGAACATCTGTAGGACCAAATTGGGAGCAGGGAAAGGGGGAGTTTGGAGGCTCTAATGAGAGACTAAATGTTAGGATAAGTCTTAATACAAGAAGAGGTCAGAAAGGCATGGTGCTTAATTGATTTTTCTTCCAGAAAATAAAGGCAGCCAGCAAAGGATCCAGAGCTCAGCTATCAGTCGGAACAGTCATTAAAAGCCTATTAGAGGGATAGGTCCAGGCAATAGACATAAAAACAAGCTATTAAAAAGAATAAAGTTAGTGCACCATCAGTGCTGTCTGAATCTATTTTCTTGCACAAGTGTCTTTTGTATTTTAATGTGCGTTGGGTAATTACCATAATATGGCAATTTGAGACCCAAGCAAAATGAACTGAATGGATGAAAAGAAGAGCGAACTCTCTGATAAGGAGAAGAAAAGATGCAAAGTAATTCATCTTTAGCAGTTGAGCAATTTTCCTATTGAATCAGAAGAATGAATTTTGACAACATGACTTAGATATCTATTAATGCTTTCTTTAATATTGCTATCGCAGAACTATTTCCTTGCCCCTGTCCCCATCCTCTGCAGATATGGATTCCACAGAATCGATCTCTGAATTTCAGAGGAATCTGTGTGACTGCCTACTTTTGTACCTACCTACAAAGAATATCTTTGCTACAATAACCCAGGCAATTAGTTCTTTAGCCTTGAGGAAAAGACTTTGAGTGAAGAAGAATTCACTAACTCCCAACTCAGCCCATTTATTTCACTTTGGGAAGGCTCTAATAGAAAAGAAGTTCTTCCTGAATTAACTCAATTTCTCTCTTTGCAACTTCAGCCCATTTAACCTTCTAGAGATAAAGATGCAACCCTTTTCTGTGAAGATGTATTGTCAAAGCTTCAGGATTACACGAGCATAGATGCAAGTTGGGAGGAACTTTAAAAGCAGAATGATATAGTGGATAGACCACTGATTTTAGAATCAGGAAGACATGGATCCAAATTCCACTTTGCCCACTTACCATTGATATGATGCTGGGCAAATATCTAAACCTTTCTGCGTCTCACTTTCTTTCTCTGCAAAATAAATAGGTTCAACTTGCTAGATCACTATCTATAATCTACAATATAATTTGGTACCTTTTTGAACTGAACTTTCTTTATCTTTAAAATGCAAACACTAATACTTGTAATACTTACTTCCCAGGGTTATGCAGAGGTTCAAAACAGATAATATGTGCAAAATATATTTCAAGTTTTTAAGTATATTTTATCTATTATTATTCATCTAATCCAATTCACTAAAGGGAATATAAATCTTAAGTAGTCAAGTGATGTTGTTTCAAAGTGACACAGGTAGTTTCAGAGAAAAGAGAGTAATGGAAACCTATGGATAGAGAATGGTTGCAAATAATTCTTTGGAAATTTGAAAATATTTCTCAATATTTTCTAAGGAAGTCAGGTGGTACAATGTATAGAACACTGGACCTGGAGTTAGTAAAACTCATTTTCATGAATTCAAATCCAGCCTGAGATACTTACTAATTGTGTGACCCTGGGAAAATCATATAACCCTATTTGTCTCAGTTTCCTCTTCTACAAAATGAGCTAGAGAAGGAAATGGTGAATGCCATATAATATCTTTGGCAAGAAAATCCCAAAATGGGGTCATGGAAAGTTGGACATGACTGAACAGCAGCAACAACAAAGAACAGTAACTTGTGGAGAATTCATCAATACTAGATTATCTCATTGGTTTAACACAGTATTGTACACAGATTTTATTGGTTGTTGTCCTTTCTGCTTGAAGAGAACCAAAATGAATCACTATATTGGGATCAAGAGACAGTGTTTTGTGACTGTGGCGGTTCAGACAAATATGAGCTTAGAACATTGTACCACAGGTCAGCCATAAATAGTCCATATAAACATTTAGAGAAGATTCTCTAAATTTGCATATCTCATGTTTTGTTTTGTTTTGTGTTTGAGTTACTGCAATTATGTTTTTCTTAAAGAGTATAGCACTTTCTTTGAATCAGGCATGCATGCTAGGCGGTCTTGTGCCCGTGGCTCTCATGCTTTATAATTAATTCTAAAGTTATGTAAACAGGCTTTGAGAATGTCCTTTTCTCATTTTTTTCTGATCTCCATGTGAGTGCTTGCTTGTGCAAGTTTTCTATAAAAGTTTTTTAAACAATTGTACTTTTGGCATTTGTTCTAAACATTGTTTTGTATAAATAAGTCCTTTATCTTTTTCATTGATTTCTTTACATAACAGATTTAGCAGTGTTATTAATAGGTCAAAGTGCATGCACAGGTTTATGGCCTTTTAGGCATAGTTCTACATTCTTTTTCAGAATGGTTGGCTCAGTTCACAGTTTTACTAGTAGTGCATTTTTATTTTCTTTCCCACATTCCCATATTTACTTTCCCACATCTCCTCTAACATTTGTCATTTTTATTTTCTGTCATCTTAGTTTAGCATTTTTATAATAATTAGTAATTTTTTTCATTTAACTATTGATAATTTTGATCTGGGAAAAATGACTTTCAATAACATTTGACAATTTTTCAATTGAGGAATGAATCTTAATTTTTTTTGATAAAAGCTTTTTATTTACAGAACGTATGAGTAATTTTTCTACATTGATCTTTGCAAAATTTTCTGTTCCAAATTTTTCCCTCTTTCCCCCCACCCTGACCCCTACATGACAGGTAGTCTAATACATGTTAAATATGTTAAAATATATGATAAATCCAATATGTGTTTACATAACTATACAGTTATCTTGTCAGTTTCCTCATCTTTAAAAATTAACTTGAGAGGAAGGGTAAAGCACTCTAAAATCTTTGCCAAGAAAACCCCAAATGGGATCATGAAGAGTGGAACATGATTGGACAATGACTGTACAGGAAGTACAGAATTGTATAATTGTGGGGATAATGGACATCCTTTTTTCATCATTAATCTGTTTGTCAATGCTTATGTTTTACCTCTATTATACATATTGATTATGCTTGGGTTTACCTAAATACTACTTATAATTTTGGGAAAATCTCCTTTTATTTATATTTTTTCTATTTAATAAGTATGGGTAATATATTTTATCAAAACCTTTTTCTGTACCTATTAAGATAATTCCATGATTTTTGTTGCTTTTGTTATTGATATAATCAATTATGTTCATAGTTTTCCTAATGTTGATTCTGCTTTGTCTTCCTGTTATAAATTCCACTGACATAGTATGCAATCTCTATGATTTATTGCTGTATTTCCTTGCTATTATTTTGTTCAAAATTTTTGGATCAATGTTGCATCAAATAATAATCAAAATTCGTTAATAGTTTTCTTTCCCTGCTTTTGTTCTCTCTGGTTCATATATTTAAACTACATATCATAGAAAGAATTTGGTGAGACTCCTTTACATAGTTTTTTTTCTAAATGGTGTATATAGTGTTGGATTTAGATCTTTAAATATTTGGTAAAATTCACTTACAAAATTCATCTAGTCCTTTGTTGTTGTTGTTGTTGTTGTTGTTATTGCTGTTTTGTAGGCGAGTTATTTGTGGCTGATTCAATTTCTTCTTTCTAAGGTAAATTATATTAATATCCTCTATTTTTCAGTTACTCTAAGAAATTAATATTTCATTTCATTTCATTTCATTGGATTGTCAGTTTTATTAGCATATAGTTGGGCAAAAGAGTTCCAAGTAATTTCTTTAGTTTCATCTTCATCGATTATATATAAAAATTGTTTTAATCTGTATTTTTCCCATTAATAATGATTTGGAACTACTTTTTCCAATTCCCATAAATAGATATGAATATTTCATCTGAAAACTTCTTATCTTTTGATCATCTATCAATTGAGGAATGGCTCTTATTTCTATAAATTTGATTCATTTCTCTATATGTTCAAGAAATAAAACTTTTGTCAGAGAAATTTGCGTCTATTTTTTCACAAGTACTGTTGCTAATTCAATTTTACTCATTTTTAAAATTTCCTCCTTTTTACCCTGTCCCTCCTCAAAAATGTTTTGCTTAAAATAATCAATTATATTAATAACCAAATTAATAAAAATCATATGATTATTTCAATAGATGCGAAAAAGCCTTTTATAAAATCCAATGCCCATTCCTATTAAAAACACTAGAGAGTATAGGAATAAATGGGCTTTTCCTTAAAATGATTAGTAGTATCTACTTAAAACCTTCAGCAAGCATCATATGTAATGGAGTCAAACTAGAACCATTCCCAATAAGATCAGGAGTGAAACAAGGCTGCCCACTGTCACCATTATTATTTAATATTGTCTTAGAAATGTTAGCTCTGGCAGTAAGAGAAGAAAACGAAATTAAAGGAATTAGAGTAGGTAATGAGGAAACCAAATTATCACTCTTTGCAGATGACATGATGATATACTTAGAGAACCCTAAAGACTCAACTAAAAAACTACTAGAAACAATTCACAACTTTAGCAAAGTTGCAGGATACAAAAAAAAATCCACATAAATCATCAGCATTTATATATAGTACCAATAAAGTTCAGTAGCAAGAGATACAAAAAGAAATTCCATTCCAAATAGCAGATGATAGGATAAAATATTTGGGAATTTATCTGCCAAGGGAAACTCAGGAACTATATGAACTAAACTACAAAACACTTTCCACACAAATAAAATCAGACCTAGTCAATTGGAAAAACTTAAAATGCTCATGGGTAGGCCGAGCGAATATAATAAAAATGACAATATTACCCAAACTAATTTACTTATTTTGTGCCATACCAATCAAACTCCCAAGAAATTATCTTCCAGATCTAGAAAAAATAGTAGCAAAATTCATTTGGAAGAACAAAAGGTCAAGAGTTTCAAGAGCATTAATGAAAAAAAAAAAACGGCTGATGATGGTAGACTTGCTGTACCAGATCTAAAACTATATTGCAAAGCAGCGATCATCAAAACCATTCAGTACTGGCTAAGAAATAGAGTAGTCGATCAGTGGAATAGGATAGAATCACAAGACAAATTAGGCAATAACTAGCAATTTAGTCTTTGATAAACCCAAAGACCCCAGCTTTTGGGATAAGTATTCACTATTTGACAAAAACTGCTGGGAAATTTGGAAACTAGTGTGGAAGAAATTAGGGCTTGACCCACACCTAACACCACATACAAAGATAAGATGTAAATGGGTTCATGATCTGGATATAAAGAGTGATACTATAAGTAAATGAGAGGAATGTAATATAGTTTACCTCTCAGACCTATGGAGATGGAATAAATTTATGTCCAAAGAAGAACTGGAACTATTAATTGAAAACCAGAGAGATAACTTTGACTATATTAAGTTAAAAAGTTTTTGTACAAAGAAAACCAATGCAGACAAGATTAGGAGGGAAGCAATAAATTGGGAAATCATCTTTACATTTAAGGGTTCTGATAAAGGTCTCACCTCTAAAATATATAGAGAATTGTCTCATATTTATAAAAATTCAAGCCATTCTCCAATCGATAAATGGTCAAAGGATATGAACAGACAATTTTCAGGGGATGAAATTAAAACTATTTGTAGTCATATAAAAAGGTGCTCCAAATCACTATTGATCAGAGAAATGAAAATCAAGACAACCCTAAGGTACCACTACACACTTGTCAGATTGGCTAAAATGATAGGAAAAGTTAATGATGAATGTTGGAGGGGATGTGGGAAGGCTGGGACACTGATGCATTGTTTTTTTTTCTAACTTTTTAAAAATTTTTTTTTGATATAAAGCTTTTTATTTACAAAACATATGAGTGACCTTTCAACCTTGAACTTTGCAAAAACTTTTATTTTCCCAAGCTTTTCCCCTCTGCCCCCCACCCCCACCCCTAGATGACAGGTAATCTAATACATGCTAAATAGGATAAATTATGTGACAAATAAAATACATGTATACATATCTATACAGTTATCTTACTGCCCAAGAAACATCAGATCTAGAAAGAGAAGAAGAAAAAAACAACCTAAGAAGGAAAACACAATGCATGGAAATATTCACAGAAAGCGTTAAACTGCTGTGTTATGGTTCATTCTCAATTCCCACATGCCTCTCTCTGAGTGTATATGACTATCTTCATCGCAGAACAACTGGTTTGAATCACATCATTGTTGAAGAGAACCATGTCTATCAAAATTGATCATCGTATAGTCTTGTTTCTGTGTATAATGTTCTCCTGGTTCTGCTGATTTCACTCAGCATCAGTTCATGCAAGTCTCTCCAATCCTCTCTGAAATCCTCCTGTTGGTCATTTCTTACAGAACAATAATATTCCATAACATTCATATACCATAATTTATCCAGCCATTCTCCAATTTATGGGCATCTTTTCAATTTCCAGTTTCTTGCCACTACAAAAAGGGCT
>JAJPUD010017493.1:0-31149 GCA_023553655.1 Myrmecobius fasciatus
AGAAAGGTGTAAAGCAAAATCTGGGCAAAATGAAAGTTAAGACAATCAATAAATATTTATTAAGCATCTATTATGTGTCAAGCACCATGCTAAGCCAAGGGGATACAAAAAGAGGTAAAAGACATTCCTTGCCTTCAAGGAGCTTACAATTTAATGGATTAAATGATTGTATGTAAATAGAACTTTCATCCTCCTTACCTAAAAGCAAGAAATACACTTTTTTAAAAAGGGAAAGGCAGAGTAATTCATGTGTAGAGTATCTCTGATGGTATCTCCTCACATGGAAAAGCCTGTAGAGCCCATCTCCAGAGGAGTTTTGGTGATATGTTTGGAAGAGAATCTGGAGAATCCATAGGCATTCTATAACTAGTTCTGGTCTGCTAACCACATAGGGGACGACAGCCTGTTTGACTGGCTACATTTGAGAAACAGAATTGAAGCCGCCTTCAAAAGACCTCAGTCAAAGCCTCCACCATTTTCCTCTTTAGCAGCTCAATCTTGGTTTGACTCCTTTGTTGATGTAATTCAATTTTAAGAGGAAAGCCTGTGAGCCCACTTCCCATGGAGGGTAATAATGTGTCCTATGAATACAGGTCTAATTTCTTTGTCCAGACTTGCAATTTGTTCTCTTTCCCTTTAGGTGAAGAGATTAGAGATGGAAATTTTGAGTTCCAAAATGTCAGAAAGGAAAGCCAGCCACTCAAGGCCAGGAATCTGGGAATCTGGAACTGTGAGTCCATGTTGAGCTTTAGGAGTAATTTGTGGGACCCATCCCCATTCAGAAAAGATTCATCCAGAAGTCATATGACATCTGAACAAGAATTTGATGGGGCCAGTGCCATGTAGGAAATGTGCTAAGCTTGAACCATTCTTCCTAGACATAGAGGTTGTTCAGGAGAAAGTTTGCCCTTGAGGTATTGGGAAGAAATGCTTGTATTTAATTATTGCATACCTCCAAAGTGCATATCCCTTGGTACAAATTAATTGATGTGAAGTGTTCATATGGTATTGGGCTAGTGCTACTCACTGACATGTAACATTTCAGGTATGGAAATACAGTTACTGGAAGCTCAATTGATGTTAGAGAAATGATACCCCTAACTCCTCAGGGTATCCCTAAAATTCTTAAGGGATGATTTAATTTTAAAGAAAGAACCAGAGTGTATTAACTACATGTGGCAGCTTATCTCAAATGACAATTTTGTTCCTAGGACAGATAATGAAACATCCTTTTCATCTTGGTAGAGAGATAGCAGACTGTGGATATGGAATGTTGTATATGCTATCAGCTATTTTTATTTAACTTTTTATTGGTTACAAAGACAGGTATAAAGCAGGCAGGGAATGATTTAAAAATCCAAAATAATATGGAGATGATTAGTGTGCAAAAACCAAAAGGAGAATTATGATTTTTTTCAAAAAGAGAGAAGGGGACTCTGCAGTGGTTCCTAAGTGGGGGGTTGAAGAAGAAAAATACATTGTTATCTTTATCCTATTATCCTACTTCTCTCTCCAATAGATTGACTTATTTCCCTCCCTAGAAGGGTCAGTGGTTGAAGAATACTATGTTTCCACCTCCCTACAGCTCCTAACTCTTAGGTAGGGAAAAAGCATGGGAATAACCAAGGAAAGAGTACTGACTGCTCTAGAGACCGTAAAATATTAGATTTTTAAAGCTCCATAGAATGTTCTAAAAAGCTTGTAAAAAGAAGACATGCAAAATGAACGATTAATACACTTCAGAAGAGGAAACTCTGAGTGCAGCAAGCCATTTGTCAATCAGCAAAAGCCCCCAGAGTAAACAAAAAAGCAGAGAACATTTGATCAAACTAAATGACTTGTCCTGAGGGACCAGAATCTGCTAAGTAAGAATTTCATGAATCACTTGACTGGCTTCACTTGGAAAAGAGATTTATTAAATTATTGACTGGATTGCTTAAGAATCTATGTCAGTGTCAGTTGTGGTGGACTGTGTTCCCCTACTGGGCCCATTGAGCTTCAGTGAGCTAGAAAGGCTATCTGTACTAAGTTTGACATTGATGTGATGAGTTCCAGGAAATAGTTTGCCTACAGAGGAGCTAACAGTTGAAGGTGGAAATGGAACAATTCAAAGTTTTTGTGTGTATTGGAGTGGGACTGGACCCTATATTTCCAGTTTTGTTGAGATAGGGATTCTCAGTCTAAAAAAAAAAAATCTATGTCATCTGATGTTTATTTTCTTGTATTCTATCTTAGATGAAATGGTGAAAAAATTAATGTTTGACTAGAGATACATAATGCCCTTTTAATCAGAGCATCAGAGCAGTGAGATTTATTGTATAGAATGAATACTAAACAAATTTTCTTGCTGGTAGAAATATAGAGCAAAGTCTCTAAAGTGGAGATGAAGTGTGATATGCTGGCTTCTCCTAGTTCTTTTGTTTTTACACCAGGTTGATATTCATGGCAACTGGTAACATTATAGTGACTCCAGCCCTAAATAGTTAAGTTGACAAATCATTGGTTAGAATTCTCCAGGAGTCAGACTGACAATTAAGAATTTGACAGGAATTAAAAGGGGTTTCCTAATGCCAATAAAGTAGTTGGCTGGGACCACGGACTTTGAACAATAGCCAAAGAATGTCAAAAAAACAAATCCCATTCTAAGGGCTTCTGCTAACTTTCTGAATACTATCTGTCTGAGTGTAGTTATCCTATAGAATTATGTGGATTAAAAGAATTTAGAAGTGAGAGACAAAAACATGGAGAGACAGATAGAGAATGAGCCATTAGGGAAATTGTTTTTCTTGACTATACTTGTTACAAGAATTTCTGTTAATGTTTTTCAAATAAAGAAGTGGGAAGGTCCTACAGACGCGGAATGTTTGCTTGCACTTTTACATAAGTGTTTTACTTTAGTTCTAGATCTCTCAGGAACCCAGGATAACCAATAAGTATTTATAATATAAAACCAAAACACATCAATAGTTTTTTTATAAAAATGCAATTTTTTCAAAACAAAAGATGCATAATGAGATACATTTACAGCTATAACAATTATATTAATTTGATTTGTTTAATTATATGTATTTGTTGTGAGAGAGAGAACTATTTGATGAAGGGGAATAAGATAATGGAGTTAGTGGGTAGTTATTGGGATGTTTAAAACAAAAGGAAGGAAAGAAAGAAGAATTTCAATGAAACATAAAGATGCACAGAAAAGGGAAGAAGGAAATCCAAAAGGAGACAGAGACATTAAAGCAGTTTGGTTGCCATGTTAAATGTTGGGGAAAGAAAATCTGTTCCTGATAGAAATTCACATTTTGCATATTGAAATAATCACTTGTGGTTGTTGTTTGTTGAGAGAAAGAGAGAGAGGAAAAAAAAGAGAAAGAGAGAGAGAGAGAGAGAGAATTGAAAAAGATTGCAAGAATAAGGAAGACAAAGGAAAGGAAGAAATAGAGAAGGAATAGAAAGAAAGATTGAGGGTAGGGACTGAATAAATAAATCAAATAATTAAGTAATCTCATCCCATTTAAAGTAAACATCAAGGGAAACTCTTTTGTCTTAACTAGATCTCTAGAAGCAATCATAAGCTTTAGAACAAGTGAAGAAAACTCCTTGATCAATTGATCAATCAATTTGGATTGGCTAAGGAAACTTGGTCACCCTATGGGTCATCTATAAAATATCAGGCCAATACAATGAACAGAACAATTTGATAAAGAATAGAAAGAACTTTCTAATTAAACCCTTGAATGGGAATCAGTTGTAGCTGGACATAGGAAAAGGAAAAAGAAGGGAAAGGAAAAAAAGCAAAGGAAAGAAGGCAAAAGGAGAAATAGAAAGAATCCCAGAATCTTTGAATTGAAAGGGACCTCAAAGGTTATCTACTCCAATCTCTACACAGAATAGGAATGCCATTTACCACATCCCCAACAAATCCCCAAACAGATCTTGAGGGGTAGAGTAGATTTGCACACAATTTACTACCTCACAAGGCAACCCATTCCACTCTTGGCTGTTTTTTTGTTGTTTTGAACCTGCTCCTTAACTGACCCCAAATTTCTCTCTCAAAACTTTGAAGTAAAAAAAAAAACTTTGAAGTCTTTTTCCTAGCTAGGTCATAGGATTTTAGGGCTCAAAAGTATCTGAAGAGACCATTTAGTCCAACTACTCGATTTTACAAGATATTCACAACATCCTGAAGGAGCTAGTAACCCTAGGTGGTGGCACAGATGGGGCAGAGGGAGGAAAAAGCAGAAAGAGAAAGGGTCAGGAGATGTCAAAATGAATTTCAGTTAGAGTTCTTAGCCTGGTTTCATCTGGGAAGATGAATTTATCTATTGCACATTGAAAGACTGATTAATCATTGCTCATAGCTTTTCTGAAGCTTTACTCATTAACCAAAGAAACTCTGTTCTGGATGGGACAACAAGGCAGGTTTCTGAAGTGAAAAGTATTCTCTGGGCTCTAGCAGGAAATCAAAGAGCAGAATAATTTTACCCTAGTCCCTTGGGCTAAAAATTCTCCACCTCTGACTTAATGGGATGGTTAATAAATAGTCTGCTTTGTACCACAAAAATGGTGATAGAGAATTCCTTTCCAAATTCTACTATTCTCCAGTTACAGACAGGACTTAGTGTCCACTGAAGCTATAGTTCTGGAGCTCTGCCATATTTGGAGCACTGCCATTTTGCATGAGTTACATTTTATTTTTTGGCCTACCAGCAGGCAGCTCATGCAAAACTAGCCCTGTTTCCTACATGACAGTCACACGGGATACACCGCTCAGCAGAACCCACCCTGCCTCCATATTGGTCTTAATATTTATTTCAGTCTTGACATTAACTCCACCATTCTTCTGCAGACACTTTATCCACCATCAAACAAGCCTGGCTTTCTTTACTTGAACAGTTATTTTTGTTTCTTGGATAATAGTAGCTCCCATTTATATAATCCTTTAAGGGTAGCCCAGTATTTTTCCTACATTATCTCATTTGGTCTTTACAACAGTTCTATGAGGTAGATGGTATTATCAACCTACTACTGAATGGGGCTGACTCAGGCTGATCCCCTATTGGTTTAAGCTCAGTAATAGAATGAAATGAGACACTCAGAGTTCATTCAATGGTTTTAAAAAGTAGAATTGCCCAGCTACGGCATAGAAAAGATATCCTACAAGAATACTGCGACACTACAATACATGCAAGGCATGTCCTCCCCCCCCCCCCGTTTCCGTTTAGAATCTTTTGGTAGACTGTACAACTCTAGGGGTCTTAGGACATTCACCAGGTCTAAAGGGCTTGGACTCCATTTGAGTGAATCTTTTTATTGCCTTCTTCATCTGGGAAGCTACATCAATATGACCAAAAGAAACCAGAAAACTGCATCAAGGGATGCCCAACTTGAGCCTTCACCACCTGAATAATTTTGTAATCCTTTGAGGAAAAAAATTAGCAGAATGATAAATGTAGAAATAGGAATAAAAGAATTGTACCTGCCTAAAATATATTGGATTACTAGCTGTCTAGGGGAGGGGGGAGGGAGAAAGGAGGGAGAAAAATTTTGAATACAAGGCTTCCCAAGGGTGAATGTTGGAAACTATCTTTGCATATATTTTGAAAATAAAAAGCTATTATTAAAAAACACCTAGCAGAGGGAAGGGGAATCCTAGTACATAATGATCTCATAATTCCCATTTTAGAGATGAACTGAATTTCAAGAAAGGTTAAGGGTCAGGTAGCTAATAAATGAGATGAAATCTAGAACTCTAGTCTTCCTTCCTCCCACTCTAAAATTCTCTCCACTAGCAGAAATAAAAGTTATTTCTAGCTTTCAGTGATTAAATTCAACTCAGTTTAACAAACATCTTTAACTGCCTACTATGTGTAAGGAATTGTAAGGGGTGTTAGAGATACAAAGAAAACAGGAAATAGCACCTCCTTTAAAGAGTTTATAGTTTGTTGGTGAGTCAGCAATGAAGATATCAGGATGTGAGCAGCTCTAGGGAGAACATCTCTATCTTTTAGGAGAGTTGAAGCCATAGGAAATACTTTTCTCTATACTTTAGAGTAATTTAATTAGATTGCTTCAATTCCAAGTTTTATTCTTTTAGCTGATGTAAGGCAAACAGTTCAACTTTGAAAACATGAAGTTGGCCCCTATTGTATAGAAAAATTTAAGTGAGAAGGAAAAAGGTAGTCATTTCTTTTGGTAGTCATTTCTTTCAGAGAAAAAAAAAACACAAAATCACCAGAAATGAATCAGAGAAGTCACAAGCTATGTTTGAGTATGAGAGTTAAGTTGTTTGAGGGCTCCCAAAAGGCAAGAAACAGGGTCTTTCCTAGACTGGATACCCCCAGGAACTGAAAATGTGGCAGAGTGGTTAGGGAAGTGGATCAGGAGCCAGAAAGACCTCAGTTTCTACACTACCTCAAACACTAACTGCATGTATAACCCTGCTTAAGCTGTTTAATCGCTTTCTTTCGCATCAGAAAATGGAACTAATAATAGTACCTATTTTCATAGAGTAATTTTGAAGATTAAATCAAATGAGATAAATGTAAAATCAGCTTGTTATGATAGAACCACTGAATTTATAGGAAAATTGAGGGGGGGAAAGCTTATTACCAAAGTCTGAGCTTAGTAGTAGTAACAGTGGTAGTGTTAGTCACAAAAGACTAAAGCACATTTAATAGGAAAACAACAAGATATTCATTCATATCAACTAGAATCTAAAACTTGAAGACAGAAAGGTCCTTGCAGATCATTCCAGTCCAACTCCCTTTTTCAAGGAAACTTGAACCCAGAAAGTCTGTCATCTGCCCAAGAGCACACAGTTCATCTACGCATTTCTATTTTAATAGTTATGCTTAATCAAGTTTTGATTCATTTTTATAAAGAGAGGGTTACTTTCCAGGCTTGGAAAAAAACAGGTTCTTTGTAGACCTTCAAGTGACTCTCCATTGCCACCTGGTGGCCAGGATCAAACATTGCGATTATGAGGGGGGGAAAAGTCTATTCCCATCTTTAAAACCCTCCTAACAAGAATCACATCTGGTGACAGACATGTGACAGAAGCTGACATCCAGGTCAACTCGAAAGACAGTCTTGGCAAACTGATTTAACGATTCTACATCACTCCTATTATGAACCCAGCTCACAATCATCCACATTGAAAGGATTCTGAATAATTACCACCCACATTTTACTCCTGCTTTCATTCAGGGCCTCACAAATTGAATGTGGTCCTTTCTGTTCTGAAAACCTCTATTCTTATAAGTGATGCTCTTCTTATTCATTCAATTCAGTTCAACAAGCAATTTTTTTTTGGAAACCTACTATGTGCCAGCCACTGCTCTGTCAAGAAAAAAAATGAAACAGTCCCTAGTCTTATGTAACTGCATTTCTCTGAAAGATTCTTCACCTAAGCCAAAAAAAAAAAGACAAACGGAAATCATTTTTAAAAAAAAAGCAAACATTAAATTGTTATTGATATGAAAGCATAGTGTTATGGAGAAAAGCTTAATTTGGAGTTGGGATATGTAAGTGCAAATTCCTAAGTGGCATTTACTACTGGTATAATTGGTCAAGTTATCTAATTTCTCTAGGTCTTGTTTACCTCATCTATAAAATGGGAGAGCAGGACTAAAAAACCTTGAATGTTCTTTCTAGCTCTAGAGCTATGATCTTTCACTATTATTTTTATAAAGATACTCATTGTTGATGTGAGTCAGTTGGGTGACACTAATTAATCCCTTTAATTTTTTTCCCTAACATTTAATTTAACTGAATGAGCATTTATTAATCACCTACTGTGTGCTAGGCATTACAGAGATAGAAAGTATAGATAAGAGCATGGATTGAACTTTCATTATAGTCGGAGATATGGTACATTCACAAAAGATTATTATACAAAATAGCCCAAAATAACCCATAGTAGGTGCATTAGAAACATATATAATAAAGGCTATAACTAAGAAAGACTTCATGGAAAAATATAAGCTAGGCTTTGAAGGATAAATAACAATTCTACAAAGAAAATGAGGGAAGGCTTTCCCATAGCACAGATAACAGTGTGAGCAACAACAGCAAGGAGGCAAGAAACAGCCTGCCATGTCTAACTGTTGCTGCCACTGCTGCTGCTGCTATTGATGTTGTTGAATTGTTTCAATCCCATCAGACTCACTTATAGCCATTATCACAGAGCAAACATTTTATTAAATCAAAGCAGGGGAAAACCTTTGTTAAAAGCTTACTGTCTGCCACACAGTGTACTTTACAAATATTATTCCTTTTGATTCTTACAAAAACCCCAGAGAGTAAGGTGCTATTATTATCTACATTTTAAGGTTAAAGAAACAGGCAATTAGAGATTAAGTGCCTTAGCCAGGGTCACACAGCTAGTGTCTGAGTTCATAGTTGAATTCAGCTCTTCCTGACTCCAGATCCCGTATTCTAGGTGCTGTGTCACTGGGGCAAAAGACCTGGATTCCATGACTAGCCAACTGTGTGTCCCAAGCATAGAACCTTCCCGAGTCTCAATTTCTTCATCTGTAAAATGAGAAGGTACCATTAGATCAAGGGTTAATCTTTTTCGAGTCATTGGTCCCTTCTCAGAATAAAATGCATAAAATAAAATATATATTATTACTATGTGTATCTGAAGTGAGATTTGAATTGAAGTCTTCCAGAAGCTAAGTCTAAACTTTTCTATCTATTCAATAAAATACCTTCTCACTCCAATATGCTGTGAATCTAAAATCCAAGTCTCATTGGACCTCAGGATTTAGAGATGCAGATGAGAAAATATCATTTGACTAATGGAGGGTAGCAGAGGTATAGATATCCAAATAAATGTATTTGTGCATTTACACTTAAATAGGGTTACATCTGACATTCTGGGAATTCATTTTAAAAGCAATAATGAGGCCACAAAGATCAGAATGTTAAATCCCTGACACACCCTTTTTCTCAATGACTTCTGGGAAACAGACCTTCTCTTTTTCACTAAAGTAAGATTTGCTTTTTTCCAAATCTTTTCCAGAAGCAGGGGTAGAGTGGCTATTGGGCTTTCAAAGGCTTGAAAGCGAGAAAAGTAAACAACAACAACAGGAAAATGATAAGTACTTTAGTAAAGAGAACACTGATGATGATCTCCTGGAAATAAAGAAATGACCATATTACAACAGCTTTTTCAGTTAGCTCTAGAACCTCAATCCTGATCCTGAGAGGAGAAGGCCCTGACTTATCTCACAGTTAAAGGATTGCTATTGACTTTTTTATGTATTGGTACACCATCAGTGCTCTACTTCTTCACAGGCCTGGTAGTTTTCTCCAAAATGAATTTAGTATAAATATATCCTTGTCTAAGCAAGACACTTATTTAGTTGACTCCTAACTCAAGACCAAAAAGCTGTCAATGATCTGGAATTCCATCAGAGAGACATTCCATTGGGCAAAGTCTTGTTTTTGACCATTTTATCAGCTACAGATTTTAGCTTGCTCCTTTGACCTTCTGTCATTCCAATTTGATCATCTTCAGCCCTACGTTGACTCCATCATCCAGTTCTTCTATTCCTTTGGAGAGGACCTCAGAATGTTGGAGAAAGTTGGGAAGTTAACAAATTCATGGGACATAATCTTATTTGGAATCTCATTACAATGTCTAAATTCTTCCATTTCACCTTTATTGACTCCCTATCTTGATCCCCATGGCAAACTGTTTCAAACATTTCCTCCTCTCTCCTTCTCCAAACATGTCCCCACCTACCACTCTTCTAGCAGATGGTTTCTCCTCCCACTTCATTAAGTTTGAGGTTATGATTTTAGTCATTTTAGCTTTCTGTCTCTAACCCTCATAATTTTTTTACCATCCTTATCTATCCTCTCCTTTTCCCTCATCATCTCAAAAGATCTAACTCTACCATTAAGGCTAGTCCCTCTTCCTAAACCCTTTATCCTGTCCCTCCTCCCCACTTCCTCCAGAATCCTTATTCCAACAGCCATTCCCTTCTTCTCATGTATTTTCAGTCATCCTCTGACTACTGCAGCCTTCTCATTGACCTAAAAGTAAACTGGTCATACTTACCAGTATATGGTCTCTGACTCTATTCTAAAAACATAGGGGGGAAATGTCTCACAATGATTCTTCTATTCCATCGAGCATCCACCCCATATTTTTCTTCCCTTTTCTTGCTAAATTTCTTGAGAAAGTCATATCAATTGAATAATTTCACTTTCTCACTACCTACAGTCTCCTCAACTCCTTGTAATTCCCAAAACTTATTTCAGTGGTCACCAGTAATTTCCTAATAACCAAAACCAACTGATGAATTTTCTTTATCTTCCTTTACTTCTCTTCTAGTTCTGATACTATTGACTACTTCCTTTTTCTAAATACCCTTTTTCTTTAACTTCAAAGACAACATGTTTTCCGATTTTTCCTATTGCTTTTTTTCTTGTTGTTCAGTTGCTCCAGTCTTGTCCAACTTTTCATGACCCTATTTGGAATTTTCTTGGCAAAGACACTAAAGTGTTTTGCCATTTCCTTCTCCAGCTCATTTGATAGATGAAATTGCGGCAGAGTTAAGTGACTTGCTAGGGGTCACACAGCTAGTAAATGTTTGAAGCCAAATTTGAACTCAGGAAGATGAGTCTTGCTGACTCCAGAGCTGGCACTCTATGCATTGTGCAACCTCACTTCCCATGCTTACTTTTCTATTATTCTTTTTTCTGTTCCCTTTGAAGGCCCCTGATCTTCTTTCTTGACCCTCAAAGATGAATGCTAGCCAAGGACTCCAGACTTTTTTTTTTAACTAAAGTCTAAATCTTTACAAACCCTCTCTTGGTGATGTCATACAGATGTAAAGAATGGGACTACACAGTCTTGGCAGAATTAAAATTATAAGTAACCCAAAGGGTAATAGGAAGATATAAGCAAGGTCTGTGCTTAATTCTCTTTTCATTTCTTTTTCTTTCTTCCCTCTCTTCTCTTTGACCATCCCTTCACTCCCCACATAGTTTTCCACTACCACCTCTGTGAAGATGTGACTCCTCACACCAATGAATTCATAGATCTGAACCCAAAAAAGGATAGACTTTAAGAGATAGAAGGGACTTCAATGATCATCTAGCCCAATTCCTTCATTTGACAGTTGAGAAAACTGAGGTCTATGGAGATTGTCATTTGCCCAAGGAGAGATTAAAAAGTTGATTATAATTTAATTTATATGTTATATGTAATTTATATTATATTTTATATATAATTTATATATTATAATTTAATTGGAATTATAATTTAATGTTCCAATTAAAGCTCCTTTCAAGAAAGAAGCCTTATAGATCTCCTTAGACAATAACCACATGTTCATTAAAAGAAAAACGAAGCCAGAAACTCCCAGGCAGAAACCCTTAATACTTTATGATTCTTGGGGCCAGTTTTAATTTCCCTCCCTCTTCCTAGAGTGCCCGGCTGCACTCTGTGAGTCTCCCATCACCATCTGGGACTCTTCCCTAGAGTCCTTCACACAAAGCATATGGCACACACGTGGCCCCTCCCAGCGCTCAGTTTGAGAATCACACTCATGGGAAATAATAGACAAACAGAGCCAATACCATACAAGTGTTTCCTGTTGGCAAGATGTGCCTCATATCCCCCAGCACTCAATGTTCTCAGGGAAATGGCAGGAGCCCTAATTAGCAGTAGCAACCAAAAGCAGGCAGAGACCATCGGAAGTATGTCTCAGAAGACCACACAGGGAAGGAGGAGCTGAAAGCTGTAATCAAAGAATAATAGTCATAGTTCATGCTGCAGGACTGGAGGGAAGACAATTGGCAACAAATACATGTGAAATGATGGATGGAAAGCCCTTTGCAAAACTGAAAGTGCTGTGCAAATGTTGTTCTTGTCATCCCTGTGCAGACTCTCATCCTTCCCTTTCTGAGTTTGGAGACCCACAGAACTGGGGTTCACAATCCCAAGGAAGACCAGCTCCTGAGAACAAAGCTTCTTTCTTTCTTCTGTCTACCCCCGTGTGACCTGAGTGTGGACATCACTGGTGTCCGTAACTCGCCTAGCACCAGAGGAGCACATCTCCAAGACTTAATACTTAATGGATACAGATCTGGATTTGGGATCCCAAGACCTGGACTTAAGTCTCCAATCCAGCATTTGTTGGTTGAGTGACCTTGGGTGCTCCGACTTCTCTCAGTCTCACTTTTCTCATCTGTAAAATGGGGATAATAATAATTTCCCCGTCCAGAGAGCCCTCTGGACTAATTTCTGAGGACCTCATATGGCCCATTATATCTAGGCGAGCTCCAGCTGAGCACACCTTCTTCCACTATTCCCTTCCCACTCTTTCCACTTGAACTATGATTTCATTGCTCTAATGGGCAGTTAGGTAGCCAGTGGATAGAGGGACAAAGCCTAGAGTTGATTCTAGCCTCAGACACTTATTAGACCCTTGGCAAGTCACAAGTCTATTTGCCTCAGTTCCCTCATCTGTAAAATGAGCTGGAAAAAAAATGGCAAACTACTTCAGGATCCTTGCCAAGAAAACCTTTAATGGAGTCTTAAAGAGTTGGACAGGACTGAAAAACACCAAAAATAAGGAAACTTTCTTTCCCTCGGGCATTGGAGGAGGGGTATCATTTCTGGAATCATAATCACCTCTATTATTAGAAAGGGTGTGTCAAGCTTCTGCTCTGCCATTCCATTCACCATTTCTGTAACTATCCAAACTAAAATACCCCTCACAGGCCACCACTCCCACATATGTGTTTTTCCCCCACTTCCTATCCATATCTAAATTTTGTATTTGTATCCCCAAGCTGAGCACGGTGCTTGGCACATCATCACTAAAAAATGCTATCTTGGTCATCCAAATAAATATTTTTAATAATTCATTCATCCATACGATGGGTGGTTGGGAAAATCAAGCATAAAGCATTTAATAATCTATAAAAATGCTATAGAAATGTCAGCTGTTACTCCTTAAAAGCTGCAAAATCCTTTTGGTTCCAAAATTTCAGAGTTAGATCCTGGATCTAAAACAAATTTGTCTAGCTCCACCTTAGAACATCACTAGTTCAACCTCCCAACCAATGCAAGATTCTTACCTAAGATATTTCTGGCAAGCACTCATTCAATTTCTGTTTGAACTCTTTCCATGTTCAAGGTCATTCTGTTGGCAGCTTTAATTTTTAGCAAATTCTTTAATTGTGCTAAATTAGTATTGGCATAATATTAGCATGCCAAGAAAATATTTGTAAAGTGCTTAGTTCAGCACTTAGCACTTAGAAGGTACTTAATGTCTGTTGTCTCTTTCTCCAACTCAGAATAATTTCTACCTGTTCATTTTTCCAACCTGTGTCCTCCTTTAGAACATAAGCTGGTTGAAAGCAGGGTCTCTTTCCTTTTGTATTTATATTCCTAGCACTTCAGTGCTTGGGCACATAATAGCAATTAATAAGATTTTAATGCATTCATTCAGATGTACACAGAATGACTTGAATTCTTCTACCTAACAGGCCTTCAAAAAAATCTGAAAGTAGTAATTATATACACTCTAAGTCTTCTCCATTGTTTTTAGGTCCTGATCCATTCTGTTCACCTTCAGCTTGAATGTCACCTTCCTCTTGTCAATGTGCCTTTAAAAATGAGGCACCTAGAATCAATCAACAAGAATTTATTAGATGTCATCTATATGCCAGTCATTGTACTGAGCACTGAGGATGTACATGATGTTTATACACATATATGTGCATGGTCTATCTCGATACACCTAGATTTCTATATCTCTATCTATGAAAGATATATAACATAATTTTTTAAAATAAGAGAGGATTCAAAATATAAAGCAATAAATTTCCATTCAAGAAAGCCTATATGATCAATATTGCATATTGTGTTCAGAGTTATCAGTCTTTGCTTCTTTTTCTTTCATTCTCTCTTGTGCTTTTTACTTTGTTCTTTCCTCCCCCCCCCATTTCCTCCCTCCCTATCCCAAGAAGGCCACAATTAAGCAGATATATTTACACACACACACATACACATGCATATATACATACATAGATATCTGTAATCATACACATATATGTATACATATATGTACACACTTATACACATCTATATGTAAGACCATACTATACTCGTTTGTTCTTTTCTCTGAAGTTGGGTAACATCTTCTTTCACAAATCTAAGATTTTCCATATTTTTTCAATTGATTAATATAGCTGGCATATAATATAGTTTCCCTATTTTTATCTTTTGATTAAATTTATTTTAGCTTTAACTTTGTCTAAGATTATGATTACTACTCCTGCTTATTTTACCACGTATCTCCTACTTCCAATCATTATTTTATGTTTGTATTTCTTGTTTCCTAAACTTCCTGAGTCCTCTGCTTTACTTCTACCCTTTAACTTGCCCTCCTATTACTGAACCTAGTCCCCTACCTCCAAGGATCCCTCCCTTATACTCTCTCCCATCCTTTCCCCTTGCCCTCTTGTTTCTATCTGAATTTAGAGGTCTTTCATAGCCTTCCAAATATATATGTTGTTCTCTCTTTAATCCATTCCCATTCATTGACATACTCATCTATTATCTCTCCCCCGTCCTATTCCTTCACCCTCTTATTTCTTTATAAGTTTAAAAGACTTTTATTCAATATCACAGTCTTTAGAGAGTTACTTAGGTACTGAGAAATTAAGTGACTTGCCCATAGTCACAGCAGCTAATGTGTCAGAAACAGGATTTGGACCCATTTCTTCCCAACATCTATGCTGGTCCTCTACCAAATAAACTAAGAACTAGCTTATTTATACCTTTATTTAATTCAGATCTTATATTTAGTCAGTCTAAGACTGCTGACTATTTTAGCAAGCATACTAATTGTTGATTCACATTTAATTTATAATCCATTAGGTTGTTGTTCAGTCATTTTTTCCAGCCCTGTCCAACTCTTCATGACCCCATTTAGGATTTTCTTGGCAAAGATACTGGAGTAGTTTGCCATTTTCTTCTCTGGTTCATTTTACAGATGAGGAAGCTGAGGCAATCAAGCTTAAGTAACTTGCTCAGGGTCTAAGGTCAGGGCAATAAGTCATACTGACTCCAGGTTCAGCTCTCTATCCACTGTCTCAGCTAGTTGCCCTCCATCACTAAGACCCCTAAATTTTTCACAAGAACTGCTAGCAATTCAAATGTGTGACACTGAACAAGTCACTTAAATTCTATCTGCCTCAATTTTCTCAACCATAAAATGGGGGTCATAATAGCCCTACTCACTTCCTAAGGCTATTGTGAGGATCAAATGAAATATTTGTAAAGTGCTTAGGTCAGTGACAGGCATACAGTAGGTGCTTAATATGCTTGTGTTTCTCTCTCTCTCTCTTTCTTTCCCTCTGTCTTTGTCTGTCTCTCTGTCTGTCTTTCTCCCTCCTTCATTTCTCCTCTCTCTCTAAATCAATTTTATGCAATTGGTTTTTTTGTTTAATGTAGAACTTTGTATTCATCTCTATCCATTTTCCCATCAGTAGCTTATCCAGATCAAGATTTTAAAATCTTGATTCTGCTGCCCAGTGGCAGCTTTGTGTCATCCCCAGATTTGATACGGATATCATCTATGTCTTGATCTCAGACACTGATGAAATGTCAGCTAGGACAGAGAAAAAGACAGACCATGTGCTATTAATGCCTCAGCCAAAGTCATACCAGTCCCTGTCTTTCTCACTTCCTACTTAAAGTTCCTGCTTCTGCCCTGGGCATGGTCCCTTTCAACAGAAAAGCTGCACAGTTCAGTACTTGGCTTCTAACTGCACATTTTCCCCTCTTAAAGTTTGCCAGGAAAACTAGAAATAGCATCTGGCACTGGCTGAATCCCAGAACTTTTTTATTTTTCCCAGAATGACTACCCTCCCCTATTTTCACATAGGCCAGAAATTGCCTTAAGTTGCTACTCTTTGAACTGGATATTATCAAATGATTTTTGTTTTATTATGATATTATTATCAGTAGCTTTATTATTAACATTACTGATTTAACCTTCAAAAAATTGTATTTCACTAGATTATCCTCCACCAGTGGAGATCATAAATCTCCCCCTATACATAGTGGGTATTCTTTAAAAGTAACTATGACCAAAAACAAAAAAACTAACCAAAATAACAACAACAACAAAAAAAAGAATAAAATAAAACACTGGCGTATGGTACAGGGGAAATGTATACAGTCCTCTGACCTGAGTTCAAAATCCTACTCTAACTTATCCTACCTGTGTGACTTAATCTCTCTGAGCCTCAATTTCCTTCTCTATATAATGAGAAGGTTGTACTAGATGGCCTCTAAACTATCTTCCAGGTTAACATTTCTCAGAGTAAATAAGACACTGGAATTAGAGTCAGGAAAATCTAGGTTTGAATCTTTTCTCAAATACTTATTGTGTAACTCAATAATCTTCATCTATAAAATGGGAATAATAATACAACCTGCCTCCTTGGAGAGAGAATCAAATAAATATTTATCTGTTATTATATCTATGGTCCTTGCTATTTGTTCAGTCATATTTGACTCTCCATGATCCCATCTGGAGATTTCTTGGCAAAGCTACTTACAGTAGTCTGCCATTCCCTTCTCCAGCTCACTTGACAGATGAGGAAACTGAGGCAAACAGAGTTAAGTGACTTGCCTGGGATCACACAGCTGGTAAGTGTCTGAGGCCAGATGAGAACTCAGGGACTCAAGAACTCAGGAAGATGAGTCTTCCTGATTCTAAGCCCAGTACCCTATTGGCTGTATCACCTACCTGCCCTTATCTCTAATTCTACAAATCCCTTAATGAAGAGCCTCTCTAAAATTTGCTAGGCCAGTCCTCAGAGAAAAAACACACAGCCCACCATTACACCCAAACTCAGTTCTGCTTGGAAGGATCAATCAGAGCTCATTCTCCTTCAAGAGCCCAGGATTTCCTCCATGTCTCATGGAGACATTGGAGAAGGACCTCATTGAAAGATCATTATTTTTTATGCTTAGCACAATACTCCCCAAACAAAATAGTCATTAATGCCTTTGTCCCTTAGAAAATTGGGATGAGTTTCTCTACCAGAAATTGTGTCTGGCAATAATCTTGACCCCTGGCAGGAGAATAGGAAAAATTCTTTAGTCAGCAAAACTCACAGAAAGAGTCCTGGAAATGTGTGGATTAGAACAGCTCTACCCTCTGAGAATACAGGTCTAGTTTATTACAAGTCGAAGAGTTATGATTACCTTCTGACTCCCTGCTGGGTGATAGTATAACTAACAGTCTGTCCTCTTGTCCTAGTTTTCTGCACCTTATTTTTTTTCTAATTTAGACTTCTATATCCAACATCTCACTCTGTCCCCTACTCACTGAATGTTCTAATAAAATAATTTATTCGTTATTTCACTGAGCATGGAAGAAAGCACTGACAGTACAATGTAAGGGAATGTTCTTTAAGAATTCCATCTGTATCTTGATTAAGTGGGGAGGAAGGAGGGAGGGAGGGAAGGAAGACAGCTAGACTGATTCCTGGAGCCAAGGGGCAGCTCCTTCTCCCTTTGGGCTGAGGAGACCATTAGGAAGGAAAAAAACACAGAGAAGGCTGATGAAAAACCCTGTGCAGGGTTAATCCATTGGATGGTGTCTGTGAGGTAACAGAGCCCACTTTCCCTTCGTGGCTCCTTGAAATTCCCATTACTGAGTCATTCCTTTGCTTTAAGGAATTGGTCTTCTAAGCATTTAAAATGAAAATTATCCTGAAATGACAATATATAACACTCATTAATACACGATATTATGAGGCACTGGTAGAATCAGGGCAATTAGGTGATCCAGTGGATAGAATACTGGATTTGGAATCAGGAAGATTCGTAATTATAAATTCAAGCCTTCGCAACACTTACTGGTTGTGTGATGCTGAGCAAGTCACTTAACCCTATTTGCCTCAGTTTACTCATTTGTCAAATGAACTGGAGAGGGAAATGACAAACCACTCTACCACCCTTGCCAAGAAAACCCCAAATGAGGTCATGAATAGTAGGATATGACTGAAACAACTGAACAACCACAATAGTATTTATCCTTTGAAGTAAAATGTGAGAGGTAACTTCCCCTATTTCACATCAGAGGAAAGTTAGGCAAACAGAAATTCATCACTTGCCCAGGATAACACCATTTGTAAGACTAGATTTGAATTCAGATCTCCCTGAATATAAACCTAGCTTTCTATTCCACTTAGGTGCCTCTTGGTGGCTATTTATCCTTTGCTGATTAATAAAGAAAAAATCCTCAGTAAAGCAAAAGCAAATATTGAAGTTCACATGTATTCTCCAAGAGGGAATCACTCACACACATATTGTTATATAAAAGGCTAGTCAATCTATTGAGTTAGTAAATTCATACATATAACTAGGATAAGCATGGAAGATGGAGCATGAATTTGGTTCAGAATTGAATAGAATAAGGGGATGGATTATATTTAGAAATTTTTCTTTTTAGTATTTTCAATGATTTCAAGCTCTTCTTGGTACCAAAAAAATGCATATTTTAACAAAATATACTTACCAATGATACTATATGATTGTGCACATTGAAATATTACAATCTCTGAAGAATCAATGTCACAAATAAATCCAAAAGGCAACAGAGAGCACTGATAGATTATCTATGGTAAATAAGATATGGGGTTTTTTTCTAATTCTAATTTTTTAAAGCAATATATAGTTATCATTTATATAGTGCCTACTGTGTGGCACACATTGTGCTAAGAATTTTGCAAATATTATCTCAGTTGATTTTCAAAGCTTCAGGAAGTAGGTACCCCCATTTTACAGCTGAGGAAACTGAGGCAAACAAGTTAAGTGATTTGCCCAGGATCACATAAGTGAGTAATTGTCTGAGTCTGAATTTTAATTCAGGCCTTCCTAATTCCAGACCTAGTGCTCTATCCACTGTTCTATTTAGCTCCTAAATAAAGGACAATTTCCAACTGGTTTAATTAAAAATAGGAATTTAGCATCTCTATTCTTTAAGACAGAAGTACCTCTACCTCTATCTATCCTCTTCCCAGCTTATTTGAAAAATCACATGAATCTGTTCAAGAGCCAGTTTATTTGATGTGTGTTTTTAAAATTGACAACAACATTATTTCTTCATGTTTGAAACTTTAAGATTATAAAATATTTAATACTCATTGAAGCTAAAGGCAGATATTGATACAAATACGCAAAGAAACTGCTGGTTTTCAAAATTTATGCCATCATTTAAAGTTTTGGTAAATGATTGAATTTCATAAAAATCTTGCCTTAGAGGAATGTAAGTGTGTATGTGTGTGCCCATGTCTCTGCCATTGCCCACAGCTGGCAAGAGAAAACTTAAATAAGATACTAAGATCCCAGTATAAAAGTCCACTCTGACTTTAGATACAGAGGCATGAGAGAATAATAAATCATAAATAGAATTAAAGAAGAAAACAAATTCTACTTTTCTCTCTAAACTTTGAGGCAGGTGAAGGATAAGTGTCTTGAAGGCAGAAAACTTGAGTGGTAAGCCCAAGGGATAGCAAAGGCCAAATCATAAGCACGAGTTTAAAATCCTTAATTGTCTGGATCTGTCCTTGGACTGCCAAAGGAAAACATTAAGGATAAAGGCACAAAAGGGCATTTATGGACTGTGGAATCCTTAAAAAGAAAGAGCTGTTTCTGACATGGCTTAATTTTTGGACTCCATTCTGCATCCCTCCCCATTCCCAGCCTCTCCCATCTGTTTGGA
This sequence comes from Myrmecobius fasciatus, assembly GCA_023553655.1. Lineage (NCBI taxonomy): Eukaryota > Metazoa > Chordata > Mammalia > Dasyuromorphia > Myrmecobiidae > Myrmecobius > Myrmecobius fasciatus. The sequence continues at coordinate 19,776 of JAJPUD010017493.1, forward strand.
GGGCTAGAGAATCAGAATTCCAAACTCTTCCCTGTGCTTTTCTTTACAGAGGGCAGAAACTAGAGTTTGGGGCTCACTCCCCCTGTATCTGCTGCCCTACCTAATTTTTTTTCAACTCCACTGAACAAAGCACCTTCTGGGTGTCCCCTTCCCCACTCTTCCTGACTCCTTTTATGGGTTGCCTTCCTCCATTAGAATGGAAGTTCCTAGAGGACATGAGCTTTCTTTCATTTTATTAATGATATCTCCAGAGCTTAGCACAGTGCCGGGTACATGTTGCTCACTCATATCCGACTCTTCATGATCCCCTAGTCATGAGATTATCTTGGCAAAGCTACTGGAGTGGTTTGCCATTTCCTTCTCCAGCAGATTAAGGCAAACAGAGATTAAAAGATTTTTCCAGAGTCACATAACTTGTGTCTGAGGCTAGATTTGAATTTAAGCCTTCCTAATTCTAGGCCCAGCATTCAATCCATTGAGCACCTAGCTGCCTTACCTGCCACATATGAGTGCTAAATAAATGCTTATTGCATTGGATTGGATTGATTTTTGGACTGTTCTTTTGAGGTCCTAGTTTTATAGCAGTTTCTTCCTTCCTTCCTTCCTTCTTTCCTTCCTTCCCTCCTTTCCCTTCCTTTCCTTTCCCTTCCCTTCCTTTCCCTTCCCTTCCCTTCCCTTCCTCCTTCTTTCCTTTTTTTCTTTCTTTTCTTCTCTTTTTTCATACCTTTTTTCTACTTTTTCTATCTTCCTTCCTTCCTTTCTCTCTCTTTCTGCCTCCATTCCTTTCTTTCTTTCTTCTTTCCTTTCTCCCTTTCTTTTTTCCTTCCTCCCTCCTTCTCCATCAATCTCCCTATCTTGCCCAACCTGGAAGTATATAAGGGCTCAATACCACTCTGACTGGCATGGAAAATTTGACCTGCTCCATTTTCTGACCTTAACTGTTTCAATCTTTCTTAAGCAACTTGGTGGTTCCCAGTAGCTTACCATATTCCCATTGAAGCTTGAAACTTGATCTTAAGAGATCCACCAGTCTCAGTCTCCCTAATATCAATGATAGGCTGTAAAGATTTTTCATTCTCAGAAATAAGTGGAAAGTTTATACTGAAAAGAGACTTCATAGTGACAAGAAACTGGAAACTGAGTGGATGCCCATCAATTGGAGAATGGCTGAATAAATTATGGTATATGAATGTTATGGAATATTATTGCTCTGTAAGAAACGACCAGCAGGATGATTTGAGAGGCCTGGAGAGATTTGCATGAGCTGATGCTGAGTGAAATGAACAGAACCAGGAGATCATTATACACGGCAACAAGACTATATGATGATCAGTTCTGATGGACATGGTTCTCTTCAACAATGATGTGATTCAAACCAGTTCCTATTGTTCAGCGTTGAAGATAGTCATATACATCCAGAGAGAAGCCTGTGGGATCTGAGTGTGGACCACATTTTAACACTTTCTGTGAATATTTCCTTACATTTTGTTTTCCTTCTTAGGTTGTTTTTTTCTCTTTCTAGATCTGATTTTTCTTGTGCAGAAAGATAACTGTATAGATATGTATACATATATAGGATTTGTCATATAATTTAACATATTTAACATGTATTAGACTACCTGTCATCTGGGGTGGGGGTGAGGCAAAGGAGGGCAAAAGCTTGGAACAAAAAAAAAGTTTTGCAAAGGTCAATGTAGAAAAATCACTCATGTTCTGTAAATAAAAAGCTTTAATAAAAAAAAAAGAAAAAACAAACAAACAAAAAAAAGAGACTTCACATTCCCACTTTCCATACCTCAATTTTAGTCTTGCCTCCCAATTTTCTAGTTCTCCAGATTATAGGGAATTCATTCTTACTATGTATAATGTAACTATTTTAATTAAGTAGAATATATATATAATATGTGTGTGCATATATATATTATACTAGAACAAAAAATTGAAACTTTATAGATTTCTAAGATAAGAGTATATGAGGCATCCCAAGAACTTGAAAGAATGGGTGTACCTCGTTTCCAGGATTTTCTGGAAAGGCATCTAATAAGAAAGGCATTAGCAATATCTGGAAAGTGAGATTAAGGTCATAGATAGTTGATTTTTTAAAGAAGTCTTATAAAAACATGAATTGCTTAGGACAAATAGTGATGTGAATGGTTTTTTCACCCCCCTACCTCTGGAAATTGGTCTACATTTTAATTGTTTCTGTGTGATCAGGTACAGTTCCAAGTTATTCAAACTGGAACTTCCTGCCCTGAGGATCCCCAGGAAGCTGAATTAGATTTAGAGATGGGCCAAGACTGACTGTCTTAGGCAGCTTCTGTCTTTGAAGTCCTCCTGGCACCATTTCTCTAGAAGAATTTCCCCTCTTTCTATTGACCTATCCAGGAAAATATTTCCCTTCCTCTAATTAAAAAAAGTATTCTTAGGAAAAGATCTAGAACTCAATTACGCTAACGTATAAGTGACTTATAACAATTTATGTTTGAGTCAGAAGACTCAGGTTCAAATCCCAGTTCTGCTATATACTACATAAGAGGTTTGGGGTAAGTTCCTTAGAGTCATCATTTCCTCATCTACAGAATAAGGGAGTTGGATCAGAGGACCCATATGGTCTCTTCCGGCTCTAAATATATAAGCTTAAGTGTAATCCTTTATGGGGCACTTGCATTTTAACAGGATCAAAAGTGGGCTTTGCGCATATTGTATTACCAGCTATAATATGTAATCTTAGAAAATTGTCTGAGGCTCAAAAAGATTAGGTGACTTACTCACTTGGTTTCACACTACTAGTGACAATGGCAGAACTTACATCTTTCTTATTCTTAAAAAAATCAAGAAAGAAAAGAAAGGAAGGAAGGAAGGAAGGAAAGAAGGAAGGAAGAAAGAAAAAGAGAGAGAGGAAGGAAGGAAGGAAGGAAGGAAGGAAGGAAGGAAGGAAGGAAGGAAGGAAGAGAAAGAAGGAAGGAAGGAAGAGAAAGAAGGAAGGAAGGAAGAGAAAGAAAGAAAGGAAGGATAAAAAGAATGAAAGAAAACAGAATGAAAGAAAAAGAAAGGAAAAAATAAAGGAGAAAGAAGAAAGGAATGGAGGGAGGAGAGAAGAAGGAAGGAAGGAAGGAAGTGAGGGAGGGAAGAAAAAAGGAAGGGACAAAAGGAGGAATGAAGGGAGGAAGAGAGGATGGGAGGGAGGGAGGATGGGAGAAAGGGAAGGAGAAAAAGGAGGGAGGAAGGGAGGAGGGAAAAGAGGGAAGGAAGGAAGAATGAAAGAAAGGATGGAAGGAAGGAAGGATGAAAAGAAGGAAGAAAGAAAGGATGGGAGGAAGGAAGGAAGAAATGGAGGAAATAAGCTCTAAAGTGTTGGGGTAAATACTTTTAGAGGATATGCTTCCACTTTCCTATTACTCTCTTTTTAACCTCTTATGATCCAATAAGATCTCATCATTCTGCCAAAAACAGCTTTCTTCAAAGCTTCCAATGATCTCTTAATAACCAAATCCAATTATCTTTTCTCTCCAATTTCCCTGTTGCCTTTGAAGATATTGTTCACTGCATCCCCTTTGATATTCTTTTCCTACTCATGTTTCTCCTTTTACCTATCAATGTCTCTCAGCCTCCTGGACCCTTCTACCCTCTAACCCTAGATGTTCCATAGTGTCCTGTCCTGTTTCCTCTTCTCTTTTTCCCTCTATGCTACTTCACTTGATGATCTCATCAGATCCCATGGATTTAATTACATTTCTGTGCTAATAACTCTCAGATCAACCTTTCCTGTTCCAGTCCCTCTCCTGCCCCCCTTTCTCCCACTCCAATTGTCTTTATATGTCCAGTAAAGAAAACTGAACATGTCCAAAACTGAATTTGTTGTCTTTCCCCTTAACCCTATCTACCCCATTCCCATATTAGTGGGTAATTCTTCTAGTCCTTCAGACTCACTACTTAGAAATCATCTGGATTCCCCACTATCTTTATCTTGGGACTGCAATAACCTTATTAAGCTATCACATTTGAATAGCCTTTAGAGTTTGCAAAACTATCTCAATTGGTTACTTCCTGACCATTTCTCAACCACCTGTATCTGGACTATCCCACCAAATTCTGCTGTTCTCCCTTGAGATTCTAGGCTCTGAAAAAATCTATTTTTGATTTCATCTTGCCCCAAATCAGGTCTCCTCATTACTTCCCCATCATTTCCAAACCATACTTGCATAAATGCTACCTCCACTCATTTGTCTTTCATGTATTGTCTTCATCCATTAGAATATAAGATCTTTGAGGGCAAATAGTCTTACTTGCTTGCACTTGTATCCTTAGCACTTGTCACAGTGATTAACACATAATATAAGTGTTTGATAAATATATTTTCATTCATTCATTTCATTCATCCTTTCTCATATCTTATCTCATTTGATCTTCATAGTAGCCTATATAGAAAGTAAAGTAGATTTATTAGTCTCATTTTATAGATAAAATTCAGATTCACAGATGTTGTCATCTGTAAGTCATCAGTAAGTAAATAATGAACCTAAATTTTTTGTCTCCAACTCTTGTCCATTTCCCCTGTACCACATTACTTCCTGGAGTTCACATTGAATGTAAAGAGTATTTCTGAAGTCAACTAAGATTATATAACCTAAAGGTGAAACCCCAAAGAGTATTCCTTATCCCTTTGCCCATATCACCCAGGACCTAAAGTCCTGATGTGCTAAATTGTGATCTGCTTTCTCCAGAGACTTGGAAATGGAGCAATCAAATGATTTGGGTGTTTGAGAGTTCATGCTGAGTAATGATAGGCAAAGCCCCAATTACCCATGGACTCATGTTACCAAAATGACAAAAATAGCATCATATTCACTGAAAGCTTTGAGCTAAAGCTCAGGGGAGGTTCAAATTACATCATTATAGCAAAATTTCACTTGCATTTTCATAAATGTCTCAAATAACCTGAATGAACAGAATACTAAGTCCCCAAGAGATAATCATATCTGGGCCCTAGGGTTGGAAGTGGTATTTATTGAGTGCAGGGGAATAGAATTACACCCTGAGAGCTCACATACAAGTAGAAGCAACTCAATTAATTTGAGAACTTTTAGCGCTGATATGTTTTGTCCTAACGCTGTACTTTCTTGTCTTCTTCTGCTATAACATCTGGCTTCCCAGTTCCAGCTGTGGTCTCCACACTCTGGCTGCTGGTCTCCTGTACAAACCTTTAACTGCCTCTACTGGCAGTACACATCAAGTCCCACCATATTCTTCCCTTAGAATTGGAGAATCTCTGAGTGTCCAAAGATCCAGCCCATTAGCCTTCTTAGTCTGAACCCAAGTTCCAGTCAGCAAATTAGTTACCTTGTTCTCACAAACCTGACCTGGTCAATTAGCCTTCTCAACTGCCAGGTTTACAGCAGTTCCCTTTCTTGAATAAGATTAACTGGAAGCTAGTTGATTAATACACTATAATAGTGGTTCTCAAGTTTTTTGGTTTTACTCAAAAATTATTGAATAATTCTCCAAAGATCTTTTGTTTATGTTATATCTATTAATATTTATATGTATTAGAAATTAAACCATTCTCCTATTATTATAAAAACATTTTTACCTCATGGACTCCAGTTCTCCAGACCATATGTTAAGAACCACCATCCTACAAGAATGGAATACATCAATTAGACTTATAGGAAGAAAGGAAAGAAAAAAGCATTAATGAGAGGTATTGAAATGGGACTTAAAAAGGAACAGGACCAGTGGGGAAGAGTACTGGATTGAGATGGAAAAGACCTGAGCTAAAATCCCAGCTCAAAATTTTACTACGGGATATCAAGAAAATCACTTTACCTCTCTGGGTTTGTTTCCTTATTTATCAAAGTGAGGATATTTACTAGAAAGCCTTTAAGATCCTATCCAACATTATGAGCCTGTAAGGCCAGGCTTTTTGCCTTCATTGTTAAGTCCCACTTCTATACTTTTGCTTACACAACAGTAGAATATCCTCCCCATCTAATTACTTAACTTAGTATTGTGCCAGGAAATTTTCTAAGAGTCCATTTCAGGGAAGGGACTGATCTGCTTTGGTGGAAGGAGCTATCTCATCTGAGAGTTCTATTTATGAAATCACAAGTCAATGCCTACACTAACTCTACCTGTTAAAAATCCTATCCATTTTTCAAATCTCAGATTAAATACCAATCCTCCATAAAAGTTCTCTGATCTCCCAATAAGAAGTGATGCTTCCCTCAGCTGTACTCAGAGAGCTTTTGTGTATCTCCCATGAGCACCTCCTTCAAGAAGTGACACTGAAAAGTCACTGGAGGAATGTTGGATCCCAGAGCCTCACCCTTAGCATCCTCTGAGGAACCTCTTTCTCCTTTCTCTATCTCAAAAAATGATTCCTTTTTCTCCCTGGACTTCATGTTTCTTCCATACGCTTAATGGCTTTGCATATATAAATATTTTCCTTGGATTCTATTTTTTGAAAAGTAGGCCCTTTGGGGCAAAAACCAAGCTTTATCTCTTTATCCCTCATGGCAGCTAGCATTATGTATTGCATGTAGTAAGTGCTCAATAAGTGTTGAATGCTTGCTGAATGAAGCCAAATTACATCTAATTCCCAGTCTTTGTGGAGCTAATTTGCTATAGTCTCACCTCTCTCCATAAAGCTCACAGAGTGGACATGTAAAATCTCCTCTACACAAAGCAATAAGTAAACAGTGTTAGGCAGGGACTTGACTGTGAGATTTCTGTGATATGATTCCTCACTTTCATCCCTATTTAAACTTCAGTGCTCAGAGGAGAGCAGTGAGTGGATACCCAGCTCTTCCATGAGCTAAGCCACCACCTGCATATAAAAATCATAAAATAAGGAATTGTGAAAGGGTTCATGTCATTTTAAAAACTTCAATTCACTTAGCAAATCTTCCTATGAGATATGAAGACCCCACAGTCAATAAATAATGATATACTTTCTCAATGTAACAGACCAGACTCCTTTGGGATCACAGAAATAGAGTTGAAATATAGAGATGTAAAAGACTGAGGGAGCTGGGTGGTGGAATGGATGGAGCATTGAACTTGTTCAGTCATTTAAGTTATATTCAAATCTTCATTATCCCATTTGGAATTTTTTCAGCAAAACTACTGGAGTAGTTTGCCATTGCTTTCTCCAGCTCATTTTATAGATGAGGAAATTGAAGCAAAGAGGGTTAAGGGACTTGCCTAGAATTACACAGATAGCAAGACTTGCCTAGGATCACACAGAAAGCAAATGTCAGAATCTGAATTCAGCTCTTCCTGACTCTAAGCCCAGTACTCTATCCACCATGCTACCTAGCTGCCCACATTGGGACAGGGAGATACAAGTTCAAATGCTGCCTTAGACTTTCTGCTAACTGTAGAAAAATAATAATAATACAGCTAGCATTTATATAGCACTTTAAGGTTTACAAAGTTCTTTACAAATATTTTATCTTCCTCAAAACAATTCTGGGAGATACTTAATATTATTATCCCCACATTACAGATGAAGAAATTGAGTCTGAGTGAGCTTAAATGATTTATTCAGGATTACATAGCTAGTAAGTATCTAAGGCAGGATTTGAATTTGTATCTGCCTTAGTCTAAATCTATTGTGCTACCTGGATTGAGACAAGTCCTTCAGTTTCAGTTTCTTCATCTGTGAAATGGAGATAATATAGAATCTATCTCACATAGTAATTATAAGATCAAATAAGAAAAGCTGCCTAAATTGTTTAGTAAGTTTTAAAGTCTAGACAAATGTTAGCTGAAACCCATCAGTAGAAGGACAAGATAGAAGAACAGCAAAGAATAGCAAAAAAAAAAAAAAAGAAAGAAAAGAAAAAAAGAAAATGTGAGTAACATTCGTTAACAAATGTTGTTTGACATATGATAATCTCAATAGATGCAGAAAAAGCATTTGATAAAATCCAACATCCATTCCAATTAAAAACATTAGAGAGTATAGGAATTAATGGACTTTTCCTTAAAATAGTCAGGAGCATCTATTTAAAACTATCAGTTAGCATCATATGTAATGGTGATAAACTGGAACCATTCCCAATAAGATCAGGGGTGAAACAAGGTTGCCCACTATCACCATTACTATTCAGTATTGTATTAGAAATGCTAGCCTTGTCAATAAGACAAGAAAAAGAGATTAAAGGAATTAGAGTAGGTCATGAGGAAACCAAATTATCACTCTTTGCAGATGATATGATGGTCTACTTAGAGAACCCTAGAGAATCAACTAAAAAACTATTAGAATTAATCCACAACTTTAGCAAAGTTGCAGGATACAGAATAAATCCACATAAATCATCAGCATTTTTATACATCACCAACAATATCCAACAGCAAGAGATACAAAGAGAAATTCCATTCAAAATAACTATCGATAGGATAAAATATTTGGGAATATATCTGCCAAGGGAAAGTCAGGATCTATATGAGCAAAACTACAAAACACTCTCCACACAAATAAAGTCAGATCTAAACAATTGGAAAAACATCAAGTGCTCTTGGATAGGTCGAGCGAATATAATAAAGATGGCAATACTACCTAAACTAATCTATTTATTTAGTGCTATACCAATCAAACTCCCAAGAAATTATTTAACTGACTTAGAAAAAATAACAACAAAATTCATCTGGAAAAACAAAAGGTCAAGAATTTCAAGGGAATTAATTAAAAAAATGCAAATTAGGGTGGCCTAACTGTACCAGATCTAAAACTATATTATAAAGCAGTGGTCACCAAAACCATTTGGTACTGGATAAGAAATAGAGTAGTGGATCAGTGGAATAGGTTAGGTTCACAGGACAAAATACTTAATGACAATAGTAATCTAGTGTTTGATAAACCCAAAGACCCCAGTTTTGGGGATAAAAACTCACTATTTGACAAAAACTGCTGGGATAATTGGAAACTAGTATGGAAGAAATTAGGCATTGACCCACACCTAACACTATATACCAAGATAAGGTCAAAATGGATTCATGATCTAGGCATAAAGAATGATATTATAAACAAATTAGAACAATGTAGGATGGTTTACCTCTCAGACCTGTGGAGGGGGAAGGAATTTGTGACCAAAGAAGAACTAGAGGTCATCATTAATCACAAAATAGATAAGTTTGACTATATCAAGTTAAAAAGTTTTTGTACAAACAAAATGAATACAGACAAGATTAGAAGGGTAGCAGTAAACTGGGAAAGTATTTTTACATCCAAAGGTTCTGATAAAGGCCTCATTTCTAAAATATATAGAGAATTGACTCAAATATATAAGAATTCAAGCCATTCTCCAATGGATAAATGGTCAAAAGATATGAATAGACAATTTTCAGACGAAGAAATTGAAACTATTTCTGGTCACATGAAAAGGTGCTCCAAACCACTATTGATCAGAGAAATGCAAATTAAGACAACTCTGAGATACCACTACACACCTGTCAGATTGGCTAAAATGACAGGAAATGATAATGATAACTGTTGGAGGGGATGTGGGAAAACTGGGACACTGATACATTGTTAGTGGAACTGTGAATGGATCCAACCATTCTGGAGAGCAATTTGGAACTATGCTCAAAAAGTTATCAAACTGTGCATACCATTTGACCCAGCAGTGTTTCTACTGGGCCTATATCCCAAAGAGATTTTAAAGGAGGGAAAGGGACCCACATGTGCAAAAACGTTTGTGGCAGCCCTTTTTGTAGTGGCAAGAAACTGGAAATTGAAAGGATGCCCATCAATTGGAGAATGGCTGAATAAATTATGGTATACGAATGTTATGGAATATTATTGTTCTGTAAGAAACAACCAGCAGGATGATTTTAGAGAGGCCTGGAGAGACTTGCATGAACTGATGCTGAGTGAAATCAGCAGAACCAGGAGAACATTATACACAGCAACAAGACTGTACGATGATCAATTCTGATGGACATGGTTCTCCTCAACAATGATGTGATTCAAATCAGTTCCTATTGTTCAGCGATGAAGATAGTTATATACATCCAGAGAGAGGCCTGTGGGAACTGAGTACGGACCACAACACAGCATTTTAACGCTTTCTGTGAATATTTCCATGCATTTTGTTTTCCTTCTTAGGTTTTTTTTTCTTCTTCTCTTTCTAGATCTGATGTTTCTTGTGCAGTAAGATAACTGTATAGATATGTATACATGTATTGGATTTGTCATATAATTTATCCTATTTAGCATATATTAGATTACCTGTCATCTAGGGGTGGGGGTAGGGGGAAGGAGGGGAAAAGCTTGGGAAAAAAAGTTTTTGCAAAGGTCAATATAGAAAAATCACTCATATGTTTTGTAAATAAAAAGCTTTTAATAAAAAATGTTGTTTGAATAGTTAAAAGAAATTAAATGTATACAGTTATACATTATAGTAGTGAATGTTATTTGTGGTAATTTTAAAAAATAATGACAACCTGGTATAATCTCTTTCTCTGGTAATGGTTAATGTTAGGGTAGTAGTCAAAATTTTTTGAGTGCTTTGACTCATATAAGTTCATAAATAGCTTGATGCATAATCTTAAACAATTTACTTAATCCTTTTGGGCAGAAGTCAGATTGGAGAAAGTCCAAGAGCAAGTTGGCACAGTAAAGAGCTGAATCAGACTACGGGGGTGAGTGATGAAGTCTAGGAATAGCCGGATGAGCTGATTAGGGACTAGAAAGAATGAAGGGGCTCAGTGTTGTGTGTTTTGAGAATCTGGGCATAAGGAACAATGAAGGAAAGGAATCACTGAGGAATAAGTGCTTGAAGCTAAAGGAAAAGAAAAGAATGAGGGAAAAAAATGGAGATTTTAGTGCAACTACCAGGTTACAATTTTTGCTACCAAAATGTAAATTCCATAGGCTTAGAGTTGGCAGAGACCTTAAAAGGTCATCTAGTCCAATGTTCTTATTTCACATAAGAAAAAGCTAAGTCCCTAGGTGAAGTGACTTTCCCAATGTCTTGTGGTAATCTATATGTGAGCTATAATTAAACCTCAGTTCTTTGTCTCCAAATCCAGCCCTCTTTTCATTGTGTCTTGCTTAAACTCTTCAAAGGGCTCCTCTTATGCAACTTTATATCAATCAAAAGTCATGGCACACATTCTTATACATAGTAAGTATATCTCAAATTCTCAAAAAATCCTTACTTGATCTCACCATCCCCACTGGCTGTTGACACAGATTTCTCCATCCTTTTGTTTGCTAAGTTCTTTGAGAAAGATATCCATAACTAGTGCCTCCATTTTTCTTCTTCTCACTCTTTTCTTAATTCTCTGCAGGCTGACTTCTGAATTTATCATTTCACTGAGACTGCTCTCTCCAAAATTATTTTGTTGTTGTTCAGTCTTTTTTTTT
>JAJPUD010017494.1:1997-31145 GCA_023553655.1 Myrmecobius fasciatus
TATATATATATATATAGAAATACCCTTAAGTGATGATGATAATATGAAACTAATCTAACCTAAGTTTTTTTCTGCCTCATTTGCCCTTCTACCCCTGCCCCAAGCAAAACAAACAGAAAAAACAAACAAAAAATCCTGCACTTTAATGTTTAAAGGCTTTATGATTAGTAAAAATTAAAAAAAATTACATTTTTTTTCATTCTTTAGAACAAGAAATCCTAGTTTGCAATCATTTTAGCTTCAAGTGACGAGATGGATTTCATTTTTTATATCCTGTACCTAGCATGTCCTTTCCTAGAAGCATTCAATAAATCAACTGCCATGGTGAGCCACTTCATAACAATCCTGCAGAAATATTGGTCTTTCAAAGTAGAGCTCATTTCTGTCATGAAAAATGGAAAGCAACCTGATTTGGCTGAACTTTTTAACAGTGCCTACACTCACACAAGAGTTAGCTTCTCAAAGGAAATTTGTATCCAGAACATCATTTACTATTAAGAAGTGAAGTATGAATTTTCACAAAATGGGAAGCATGATTTCATTAAAACTGTTATTCTATATATAAATTTCCATGGTGTACTAAAGTCAATAGCATAATGTCTATAACACAATAAGAACATATTAATAAATGACTGTCAATTGATTCGTTTAAATCTTCAGTCTTCTAAAACCTTTAAGGAAGTCTCTTTTCTAATAAAATGTCATAATATTATCTGCCATACAACTCATTTCAACTAAGAGTTTTATGTTATAGCCATAATATAACTGATTTAAAGACTACTATTGTTATTTCTACAATTTGTCTTCAGAAAATGAACTACTTTTTGTTTTTTATTGGGAAAATGTAATTATCTGAATATCAGTCTCTTCTTGGCAGCTTGCCTTTAATATTCATAATTAATTTATATGACTCCATAGTTATATAATTCAAGATCCATCTATATGTCATGGAACTGTCCTTAACATTTAGTTAGAGATGGCTTTAGAAAGTTTCTCCAAAATGTCTTTCTAGTTGTCCTTTTATATTTAATAAAAAATAAGTAATAGCCATTTCATGGAAATAATAGTCATAGTCATGTTGCTCAATTATTTCAGTCATGTCCAACTCTTTGTGACCTAATTTGAGATTTTATTGGCAAAAATACTTTATTGGCTTCCCATTTACTTCTTCAGCTCATTTTACAGATAAGAAAACTAAAAGAAACAGGGTTAAGTGACTCATCCAGAGTCACATAGCTAATAAGTGTCAGAACAGATCTGAACTCAGGAAGAAGAATCTTACTAATTCTAGGTCCAGCACTCTAACTACTTTTCCACTTTTTCATAGAGTCATAGAATTTGGAATTAGCCTCTTTTAACAGTTTTAGAAAATAGCCTTTAGAACTGAAGTGACTCACTTCTAGTTCACATAGCTGTATGTATCATGAACACAAATAAATAAAGTTCTTCATTCTAATTTAATAAGAGAAAACTGGATGAGAAATGGAATGACATCTTACTTTTAAAAACTATAGAAGGAAAGTTCACAGTATCAGGAACTTAAAACTTGGCTACTAAGAATATCTTAAATTATGTATACTTCTCCATTCCCTTATAATAAGGTCAAGTTTTATAAACTCATTAAAGCTCAAAGAGACATCAATATATTGTGCACCTATTTTGCAATCTCTATGGCTCTGTGAATGATGGGCTATTATTTGTCAGATTTCAACAACAGAAACAGTAGGACAAAATCTATTATTTTGTAATGTAAGAGAAGGAATACCTCTAAAGAGTGCTTTTTCACCACTTTTGAAATAGCTAATATAAAAATTTTAGAGGAGTAATAATATGTCAGGATGTCTAGGTGATTTCCCATCCCCCAGTTCTCTGCCAAAAGATTTCCAAAATAACTGCATTCTTTTTAATAACTTTCTTTTGCTCAAACATGTCTCATATCACTAAAGGCTGCCCTTAACTTGTAACCAGAATCTATTTATTTACAAGCATAAGAAGAATAATTTTTGAACCTTTGCCTGAAATGATTAGGAGTTAAAATTCTTTTAATAAAACCCATGTAATTAAATGAAACTGAACCACTGATGAAATTGCTATTCACAAAGAATTTTGATGAAGGCACAAGTGCACCACAAGTTCCAATTAGAAGCTTCTTTCTTAAGCTAAAAATTTATGAAGCAAAAAATCCCATGTAGGATGTATCAGTGTACATTTATACATAAGAGAAACTTATGACTATATGGACTATTCTCTTCTTTGGCAATCCTTGAACCAGGTAAGAAAATACTCCTTACAGGAAAAAAAAAAGTTTCTTTAGTTTGAAATTTAAAAAAAAAAAGCTTTTTTTGTAAGAAGGGAGTCTGATCAAAAGCAATTCACAGATTTCTATAAGCTTGGGAAGAAGCTTATAAAAAAACAGCATAATTAGTAATAGAATACTCCAGTGCTATTCTGCCTAGAAAAGTACTATTTATGCAAGTTCAATATCTAGAAATTATATTTTATTTTTTAAAAGCTATTATTTATAGTATTATTTCAATTAAATTCAAGAAACACTTGTTTGTTCTTGCAAAATACTGTGCTGTTTCCAAAGAAAATCTTAGTTTAGAAAAGAAAGTCTGCCTTAATCTAATAGAGAGATGACAGAAGAATAGATAGCCACTGACACACAATGTTATACAATAAATGTGTCAGAGTTACAAATCAAAGTACTATGGTGAATGAAATAGTTGTGTCACCCACTTGAGATGTTGCCCAACTGAGAGATCAGAGAAGGCTTCATGCAAGAAGATATGTTGCTTGGGTTAGATGGTAATAATTCATCAGCTGAAGAAAAAAAATAAAACATAATCCAAGCATAGGAAATAATATGAACAAAGACACAAAGAACAAAGGTGCAAAATTCCACAGTATATACAGAGACAAAAGGGGGAAGTAGAATTGAATAGGTAATAATATAAAATAAGGCCGGGTGGAGCCAAATTATAAAGGGTCTTGAATTCTGAGCAAAAGAAATAAATTTTACTTGTTAGTGATAGAAAGCCACTGAAGATGTTTGAGCCTTTTAGGAATGATGACTAAGATTAATATAGTAGTTTTCATTGTAGATATGGAGCTGGGCTTAGGTTTGAATATTAATTCAGACACTTAATAGCTGTGTGACATATTATATGAGTTCATATAATAACTCTTGAGTCTCAGAAAAATTAATACTGACTTCAAAGGAATTTTGTGAGAGTTGAATGAGGCAATAGATATAAATCACTTTGTAAACTTATAGCATTAAATAAATGTTAACTATTAGTTAAGTAAACAAGTTTTATTAAGTGCTTACTGTATGCTAAGCACTGGGGATACACAGAATGGCAAATGCAATCTCTGTCCTCAAGGAACTCATATTATTTTTATTATTAATCTGGTAGATGAGGAATTAAAAGTGGAAATAAGAAAATTATAGGAGACTATTGTAATAAGCCAGGTAAGCAGTATGAGACTCTCTACTGGACTAGTAGCAATAAGAATAGAAAGGAGAGGCTAGATAGAAAGGACATTATAGAGGTAGAATTGGTTTTGTGACTTGCTTAGATATAAGACATGAAAAGAAAAAAGTTAAAGGTCTCAAACACTGGAGATGGATAGTGATGCCAAAAAACACATGTCAGAATGAAGGACAGGTTTAGGGCAAGGGGGGAATAAGATGATAAAATATTTTTAACATGTTACATTTGAAGTGCTTATGAGATATCTGGGTGAAGAAGTCTTTTCAGGAACTGAAGAATGGGTCTAGAATTCAGAGGTAGACCTAGATATGGCCTTCCATAAATGCCTCCCCTAAGACCAATTCATTAATTTACAACATAATACTTTGGAGGACTGATATTTTTGGAAATGGCCTGATTTTTTTTTGTTTTGTTTTGTTTTAAATGTGGATAAGAATCTAATTTTAAAGTATATTTCCTGAAATTAAGATCTAGAATAGTAAAGATAATTATAATCCTATGTAATATAAAAAGAAAATGCAATTAGTGAAATATAAGAGGATTGAGAGGATTCTAGTTCAATTCCTCTTTGAAGCAGTTATTAAATAATAGGTTGTCAAGAAAGAGACAGATTAAACACTTTGTTTTTTCTTCCTAGTGTGATTACATGGGAGGTGAAAATAAGGAACTGACAGAGCAAATAACTGTTATGGAAGCATTCTCTATTTTAGAGAAAAAAAAAAGAAATGAGGACCAGAGCTTGAAAAAGATCAATTTTGAGAGGTGGGAAAGCATATCTTTGAATTCATCACCTGTCGAGTTGCTGTTTCAATGGGTTTTTCTTTCTTTTTTCTTTGCAAGGCTAGAGGATGAATTTAAACAAGATTTGTAGTAGCCTACATGACATTAGCCTGGCCTGCAACCAAACTAATGAAAACAATTAATCATTGTACTTCAAATAAAACTCCCCAGAATAGTAATAACACTTAAGAAGAAACTGTTGGCAGTATCATATAAAGTTGTGTTTAAATTTAAGAGACAGACATTTAGTTTAGGATTTGCTAAATAAAGACATGCTGGCAAATTGGGGTTTTAACTGTTGTGCCAGATGCCTTCCTTGCTGCTACTGCTGGGAGTTCTTAGAGAATGGGACAAAAAAATCATGTTGGAGGGGGGAAAAAGGTCTGAAAATAAACAGTTTCCGTAGATCACTGAAGGAGACAGACTGAAAGGAACTAAGTACCGAAGTCAGAGGGTCATGCTAGATAGGGATTGCTAATTGCTATGATTCTCTGTCTCTGTCTCTATTTGTCTCTCTTTACTCTTTCTGTCCCTCTCCCCTTTAATTTTTATTTTTGTTTTAAATTTTATATATTTCCTAGAATAGAATCACAAAAAAAGTTGTATTTGTCCAAGTTGAAGGAATAGATTTTATGCAAAAAACTCATGGTTAAAATGAATTTTATTTTGTCCTCTGTAAAACCAGACTATGATTTAACTACACTATGCCAACTATGAGAATAATTTCTAGGTGATGTCAAGTTTTCTTTCCAATTTTTATTTTATTTTATTTTATTTTTCCATTTATAAGCATTTCTTTTTGTTTGCTCCTCCTCATTAAAAAATACACATGGTCAAGTAAGCAAAGCAAATTAGAATTGTTTTTTAAAAAAAAAACCTTTAAAGCCCTGTTGTACTTGAAACTAGTAGGACATGATGATAAAGGGAGGGTCTTCTAGATGTATTACTGAGTTGCCTACTCAACATTTAAACAGCCACAAATGACAAATATTGCCTAAGTCACTGTAGAACTTGAACAATCAAGACTGTGAAATCAAAGTTGGAGTAATTGAATATAATGCAAATATAGTACCTGTCATCAGGCAATTTTGCTCCTGCGAGTTTGACAATGGTTGGAAAGAGATCCATATTACTAGTGGGCTCATCAATCACTGTTCCAGGCTGTAGCACTCCTGGCCAGCGAAGAAGTCCTGGAATCCGGATACCTCCTTCCCAGTTATTTGCCTTTCCACCTAAATAAATGAAAGATAGAGGGTAGAAGAGACATGTCAAATATTCTTGCAAAAAATCCTCACCAAGTTCATATCATATTTTGTGTATGAGTAGGTATAAGAGAAGAATGTTTAACAGTAAAAAAAATTACCAAAAATCGTAATCATGGTATCAATGGTATCAAATGGATTCACAAGAACATAATGAATACTATGTGGGTAGCACTCATGAGGGAAAATAAAAAGCATGTTCCCTGCCCACAAAGCATTTGAGGATAATATTTTTGCCTTAAGTTGTTTTTTGTTTGTTATTATGATTTACTACAAAGGACTATTTGGGTAATTTTTGTTTGTCTGCTTTTCTGATATCATGAGTATAAGAAACTTCAGGTATTGAAACTCCCTCCATCAATGAAGATCAACAATCTGTAATTTAATAGTCTTAAGAGAACTAACCAGAGACACTATGAGGTTAGTTAACTTGTGGATGGAGTCATGTGTTCATGTGTGTGTGAAGCAGATGAATCTGTTTTTCATGACTTCAGCATGGGCTTTCTATTTGCTCTACCATCTTCTCTTAGTTTTGAAATATAATACAAATTCAGAAAATAATTAGAGTACAATATGAAAATCTATATAATTATGTGTGTATATTTGTAATACAGTAAAAAAGAATGTAAGCTCAGGAGTCAGAGCAGTTGATGTAGACCAAATTAGCAGGGAAGACTCCACACAAAGGTAGAAACAGACAAATTGGATGGTAGATGAGAAGAATAGAGAAAGCTCTTCTGGAGTGAAGAGGGGATGAAGGAGAAAAATTTTTGAAAAACAATAATAATAGGCATATTAATAAAAAGTTCAAATCCCCTTCCCCCAATGTATGTTTTCCAAAGTCTCCAAAGGATAGCGTAGAACACAATTCTGGCAATCCTTTAAATGATCGGGACAACCAAAAATATAATATCCATATATTAAAATAAAGGATGCAGCTAAGTGGCACAGTGCACAGAGAGCTGGCCAAGTTTCAGTAAGACCTGAATTCAGATGTGGCCTAAGAAACTTACTAGCTGTATGAATATGGGTAAGTCAATAAAGTCAATTAACTTCTGCCTTAATCTACTAGAGAAGGAAATGGCAAACTACTTCAGCAACTTTGCCAAGAAAACCATATGGACAGTATGGTCTATGAGATCATGAAGACTTGAATATAACTGAATAACTACAGCAATGACAACTATTAAAATAATTGGGCAGGAAAAGCAAGTGTAGTTAGGAAAAGAGAAAGTATAATATGAAAGTAGATTATAATATTGTGTAAAATAAAGTTTTGTTGCTTTAAAGTATATATTATAAACATAAATAAATTGCTACTAAGAAAAATGGTACAGGAGAAAAAATACTCAACAGTTTATGGTAAGGAAATTGTTAACATTAAATTTCTTTAATATATGAGAATTAATTTCTGAAGACAAAATTTAAAGACAGCCTGAAAGATTTATTTTCTTGAAAGTTTGGTTTGATAAAATCTTTAATTTTGTATTGGGTTACTTTCATTCATAAGATCATAAAAAATATATGCACTGATTTATATTATATGCACAGGTTTCCAGGCCAAAAAATGAAGAATAAAAGAAAAGGGAACAAAAACCTTCAAAAGTTTATAGTACATTATATTTATACAGATTCCTTTTTGAGAAGTTAAGAATGTTCTTCCTTGATCACAATATTCTCAACAGCACCTTTAGGTAATTAGGTGACAAGTGTATTACCCCTGTTTCACAGATGTAAAATCTGAGAAATGGAAAATTTAGATCCCTTGCCAAGGTTCACACAAGTTGTCAGAAGCAGAGCCTTAGGAGGATTTTCAATACATGAGTTCCAGGCTGGTTAGCTTTTTACTAGACTGAATTCTTTTAGTTTTTGCCTTAGCAATTTCAAATCAAAGCTTTTACATTTATAGAGTGATCTCTCAGTGATGTAAGAAATATTATCATCAGTTTGTTTGACACATTTTCCTCGTCCCATATGGTTAAGGAAAGGTAAACCATATAAAATTTGAAGATAGTCCAGAACAATGTTACATTGAAAATATGTACCTCTCTCACCTCCACAATTCCCTTTGCTTATTTATTTCAGTATTTCAAAAGATATTTGATTTTACCAGTCTGAATGTTCTCTCCTAAAAGAGACTATAATTCTCTTTTATTTCAGTTAATATTTTCAGGAATTACTGAGACCAAAAAAATTCATCTTCCAGTGATTAATTGTATACAGTAATGATTTTTTTTAATTTAACTAGTCTGGTGTTCCAGGGCAGCTAGGTAATGCAGTAGATAGAGTGCCATGTATGGAATCAGGAAGACTGTCCTCCTGAGTTCAAATCTGGTTTCACACACTTACTAGCTAGGCAAGTCACTTAACCCTGTTTGCCTCAGTTTCTTCATCTGTAAAATGAGCTGGAAAAGGAAATGGAAAACCATTCATATTGTCTTTGCCCAAGAAAATCCCAAATGGAGTAATGACAAGTCAGACACTACTGAAAAACAATTGAACAGCAGTAGTCTGAGGTTCAGATGACAGACACAGTCCACTATTGAGCCCCTAAGTTAAGCAAGGTCTGGAGAGCTATGCTCTGGTACTACAGAAGGGCAGGGCTTTAGTGGAACTTCCACATATTGATTAAAATAAATACATTGCATCTAATTTACTCATCATTCTGAATACATTAAAGGCAACTAAGTAGTTGACCATTTAAAGGTCAACTACTTAGCCGTAAAAGACAAAGCTGTCAACTAGAACACAAAGAACAATATGATGAAATTAAAAGGCATGGATATGATTACAAGATTTGGGTTTGAGCATTTCTATTGCTGTTGAATCATTTCATTAGTATCTGATTCTTTGTGACTCCATTTGGGATTTTCTTTGCATTGATATTGGAATGGTCTACCACTTCCTTTCCCAGGTTATTTTACAGATGAGGAAACTGAGGCAAACAGGGTTAAGTGACTTACCCAAGTTCACACAGCTAGGAAGTGTTTGAAGTAAGATTTGAATTCATGAAAACGAGTCTTTCTAATTCCAGGTTTGAGTATATGCTCTTCAAATTATAGGAAAAATGCATGAATTTGAGTCAGATAATCTAGTTTCAAATCACAGTTCCAGTATTATCTGTTTGAAATTAAGTAAACCATTTCATCTTATTAGACCTTGGTTTCTGGATAATCTTTAAGATTCCTTCCATTTCTAAAGCCAGTCCAATTCTGGGTACCACATTTTTAGAAAAATATTGATTAGGTATATCTCACTTCCTAAGGAAAGTGATTAGGATAGTTGAGGGACTGAAAGCCTTGTCATATGACAACAATCTGAAAAAAACTAGTGATAGTTATACTAGAACTTGCTATTTCACTATCCAATACAGCTGAACATATTCAGTCTTCAACATATGGGAAATTTTAGCTGTGTAAGGCTTTTCTTTCATAGTTCACAGTTGTACTTAGAAAAAAAAAGTACATTGATAAAGATAATGGAATTCTTTTTATGTAAAGCTATAAGAATGATTTCTTATTAAATACATAAGTATTTTTTCTAAATTGTAACAGATTTGCACATTAATGCCCACATTTCTATTAGAAAAGCTGTATAATCACACATTCAAGAGTGTGCTTATGCACATATTTATTAAATGATGTAACTTGTAGTTTTGTTTTTTTTCCCCAAACTAACCTCATCTTTTCCCCTTGGAATTAAATATGCCTATAAATGTTCTTTTATTAAAGTACTTTTTAAATCTACTGGACAATGGATTCAGTGAATACAAAATTGAGCAGACTCAAAGGTGAATATTCATTAATTTGTATATTCATTGAATATTTATTGGCCCCTTGCCATAAGCAGAAATGCTCTGTATAAGAGTTGAGGTGAGCAGAGAGTTACAAATATGTGCTCTAAGAGCTTACTCTACTAACAGAGCTATGATACATAAATTAACTATAATACAAGTCAGTAACTGCTATATGAATGACACATAAATCACATATTTTGAAAGTAAAAAAATCTGAGAATAATTACTTGCAACTGAAATAATAAGGTAAGAAGCTATACTTTGAGGGTAGGATTTTGGTAAATAAAGGCAAAAGTAAGTCAATTGTTCTAAGTGGAAAATTAAAATGCAGGTTTAGGAGACAATAATTAAACCTGTTAATGAAACAAAGACCTCATTTAGGAAGCTGGTAGTAGATAAATCTGGAAAGTTAAGATGGCACCAGTTTATAGAGGACCCCAAAAAGCTAAGTGAATTGGAATTTATTCTGTAAGCAGTAGAGAAAGTTTAGTGTTTTTTAGCAGGAATGGCAAGATATCAATTTAAAATTTAGTCTGTCCTTCTGCAGGAGACTTTTGCTATTAACATCTGATCTCAAAATGGGTTGCTATTTTTCCACCTTATAAATAACTACCACATAGTAAGTCAAGTCAATTTTAATGGTAGAAGCACATACTAATAATTCTTGCATTTGATATAGTTTCAGGATTTTTTGTAAATTCAGTAGCTTTTCATGCTTTGGGTTTCCCTTCTTGGGAAACACTGATTCATGAGATTTGGTAAAAATCAAGTTAGAGTATTTATTCTTTGCATTCACCACAAACTGAGTTGTTGCCTAAGATACAGTATTTTATATTCCTTTTTAAATTATCATATGGTTTACTCATTCTAAAGGGGTAAAAATACAGAATTCACTTATTGAAGATGACAAATTTCAGTCTAATATCTGAAATTATTATTTCATTATTATAATATAGCAAGTATAAAAAACTATCATCTTGACATCAGTGCTCAAAATAGAGGAAAAAAGAGTACCCCTTAAAATTAATAATGATTTTTTGAATTATTGAGAGAACAGTTACATAAACTGCACACAAATGTTCTGGGTTATTAATTTTAAAAATGTAAAAATCTCTCTTTGAGGCAATCGGGGTTAAATGACTTAACCAGGATTATACAGCTAGTAAGTATCAAGTGTCTGAGGCTGAATTTGAATTTATATTATCTTGATTACAGGGTCTATCCACTACACTATTTAACTGCCCCTGAAAACAAACAAACAAAAAAACCTCTTAAAGAGATTAAGTCAATTGTTTGAAGGGAACTAACCAAATATTTTGTCTTTATGGCTATTATATTAAATAATTTAGGATTTGGGTAAATGCCTCTTAGCTCTTTGCTAACAAGCTCTTTCTTAAGTAAAAATCCTTCTTAATGCTTTCAAGGAGATTGGGGGGGGGTATATTTTAATTGACAAGCCATAATTTTGATCATATTAGTTTAGCTCTAAAAGTGAGAAGGGAATGTAGGGATTATCTCTTCCCTCTGTAACTAAAAGACATCCTTGCAAGTTAAAAAAAAAAAAACAAAAACAAAAAACAAAAAACAAAAAACATAGGGGCAGCTAGGTGGCGCAGTGGATAAAGCCCCAGCCCTGAAGTCAGGAGGATCTGAGTTCAAATTTGACCTCAGACACTTAACACTTCCTAGCTGTGTGACCCTGGGCAAGTCACTTAACCCCAATTGCCTCAGCAAAAAAAAAAAAAAAGCCACAGAATGGCTGATGGTAACTTAAGAGAAATGTCCAAGAAGTTGGCAGCTTCCACAATCTTCTATAAAATAGAGTAAGAAACTTGCCAATGTCTGATGATAGCCCTTATATCTAGCTACCTTCTAGTAAACTACCAGAAAGCTTTACTGCTTTCTTTTTCAATAAAAATGCCTATCACCTTTTGAAAGCAATATTACTGCAATGGGGAAATACTTGCCAGGTTTAGTGACCACAAGGAGAAACTCATAAGAAATCTGGATCATTCATAGTCTGGATCATTCTTCGTATCTGTGATTTGTGCCCAGTTTTTGTTTTGTTTTGTTTTGTTTTCAAGTCAGAAAAAAAAAAGAAGCATCCTTTACGTGGGGGCAAAGCAAGTGTTATGAAGACATCCCTATATATGTAGACAGTACATTTTATTTAGAATAAAGATATTATTCTCTCTACTGTAGAAGTTTGCCATTTAACCATTCTATTCCCATTTATTTAATCCCTTGAAAAAGACATCTCCCTGACTCTCCATTTTCATAGTCATCACTGTGGTATACACCCTCATTATCACTTACCTAGACAAGTATTCATCTAATCTTCCTGTCTCTATCTCTTCCCCAAATCAGCCTTTACAACTAGCACAAAATTAATCCTCCTTTTCAAAGATTCTGTCTCTTACTCTTTTGCTCAAAGTCCTTCAATGGCTTATTGCCTACTTAAAGAAGTCAAATTCAATTATTAGCTACTCAGGAACCTCAATAATATGGTACAAATTAAACATTTCCTAAGGCACATGTTAAATATGCCCTTATCAAACTATATAATGCATCTGCTCTGTATGAATTTCTCCACTTCTGTACACTGAAAATATTACTTTCTGGAAGGTTCTCACTACCCCATCTTCTTTAAATTCCAATAAAATTGTATATTTCATTAGTAAATGAAATTTTTCCTGATTGCCACAAGCCAATTAATGATGTTTCTTCCCTTAAATTTCCTAGTAGACATAAAAATTCTTTCATGAACTGATTTCATATTAGTTTTTTCCTTAAAGTTATTTGGCATACATCTAGGGGAGGGGTGGGGAGTAGGGGGGAAAAATTTGTAATAGGAAGCTTTGTAAGGGTCAATGTTGAAGAATTACCCATACATATGTTTTGCAAATAAAAAGTTTTAATTAAAAAAAAGTTATTTGGCATATTTAATGTCTTCCTATTTAATAGTAAGTTCCCTGGGAGGGTTGAGATAATACTGTGGGCCCTTGATTAAAAATTTTTAATTTCTATTTTTTTTCCAGTCTTAACTTCACATACACAAAAAAACCCAAACAATTCCATATATGAAAAGAGCAGAAAAAGAAGATTGTAAATGAAAACAAATTTCTATTTCATCCTATTTTAAAGGAAATGGCACATTCAACCTATTATTTTTAAATTAAAATTTTAATTTTTAAAAACTGTCCTTGCTTTTGTTTTCTGTTGTTTCCCTCTGGACTACCTTCTATTTTTTATGCATATATATATATATATATATTTATATATACATATACATATTTAAAAATTTTTCACTGATGTTCCTTTCTTGTTTTTTTGGCATCAATCTCACTAGATCCACTCTAAAATTTTAAAAATCAACATTTTTAACAAACAAAAATTTACAGGCAAAAAAAATCCACATATTGGCCATATAGAAAAATGTATGATTCATTTTTCAAAGTGAATCTACTACCTTTTTGAAAAGAGACTGGAATCATGCTTCATCATCAGTACTTTGGAGTATTGCTTGGACAATGCTTTGATCAGAATTCTAAAGTTGTTTTTTTTAAAGTAGTCTCAAAACATTTACAATATTGCAGATACTATATAAATTGTTGTCTTGATTCTGCTCACTTCATTCTGCATCAGTTCATTTTAGTTCTCCCAGATTTCTGTGAATTGGTCCGTTTTATCATTTCTTACTGGGCAAAAAAAAGTTACATTATATTCATATACTGTGAATTTTTCAGCCATTAACTAATTGATAGAACCCTACTTTCTCTTTCTTTGCCATAATAAAAAGGGTCACTATGAATATTTTTGTAGATATTGGTTTTTACTGGTCCATTCTCTCTTTCTTTGGTCTCCTTGGAGTATTTCTAGTAGCTGTATCACTAGTAAAAGGGTATGAGTAGTTATACTAAATTATTTAGAGTAACTTTAGGGATATATTTTCAAATTGCTTTCCCAAATAGTTAAGCTCTTTTCAAAGAGCCATCAAAGATGCATTCATTAGCTTGTCTATTTTCCCACAGCCCTCCAAAAATTGTCATTTTTCTTTCTTGGAGGAGGGTCGTTTTTGACAATCTGATACATACAAAATTATTTTGGTTAGCATTTCTCTAAATTTTTGGAGATTTAGAACATTTTTATATAGTTGCTGATAGCTTGCTTATCTGACTATTTGGTTAATGGCTCTTGTTTTTATATATTTGAATCACTTTCTCTATATCTTGGATATCAGATCTTTATCAGAGAAACGTGATAAATTTTTTTTCAGGTTAACTGTTTCCTTTTGGATTTTAATTGTATTGATGTTTTGTGTGTGTACAAAAACTTTTCAATTTTATAAAATCAAAATTCATTTTATTTTCTGTAATCCTCTATAATCCTTGCTAGTCAATAACTTAACCCTTGTTCATAATTGCAAGTGATAGCCCAAACCCTGCTTCCCTAAATTATTTTGTGACCATTTACCTTTTAAATCTAGGTCATGTATACATTTGGAGTTTACTGTAGTATATGGTGTAAAATATTGCCAAGTGCTATTATTGATTTTTAAAATTTCAATTTAAAACTAGACTTCCTACTTTTTCCACTTTTTTCATTATTTCCCTTTAGAATTTTTAAAATTTTACTATTATTTTGTCATGTTCTACTTTGGCACTTTAATTACTGTAACACTGAATTTTTAAGTTAATTTGAGCAAAAAAATTATCATTCTTATATATTGGCATGGCCCCATCTAATAGCAATTAATATCTCTTTAGGTCTGTCTTTATTTTTCTAATGTGTATTTTACAGTTGAACACATATGATATAGGGTTTTTTTGTTAGATGAAATTCTAAATACTGTGTATATTCTGTAATAACTTTAAAGTAATTTCTCTATTTCTTTCTATTTGATAGAAGCTGGTGATTTTTGTCAGTTTATTTCATATTATTCCTGCTATTTTGCTAAAGCTACTGTGCTGACTTTTTTTTCTTTTAGTTGACTCTCCCCTTTTGATTTAATTGATACATGAAATTCTTGAATGAGGAAATTCCTTATACAAATTGGCAATTTCTTTGAAACTCAGAGCATTGGAGAGTTACCTAGGCCACTCAGAAGTTATATGATTTACTCAGGGTCACATAACTAGTCTGACCTGGATTTTAAACCTAGGTTTTTGTGATTTTCAAGGCAGCTCTTTATTGCCCTCCTTGTACACTCCTGCTGTATATCTAACTTTTCTAAAATATTATTTAGGCTGTTAATTTCTATCTTATTTATCTTTTTTATTAAATTTATTTGTATCATAAAAGGACATATTCAGGTCCCCAATGATTATATTTTTTTCTGTTTCCCCCTTTCAACAAACTTTTTTTAAGCATTTGGATATTACGTCATTTGGTTCATGTATATTAAGCATTAATATTATTTCATTGTTTATGAATAAAGTAACTTTTCTATTCTGTCTTTTAAATATGTCTATTTTTCCTGTTGCCTTGCCAGAGATATTATTATTCCCATTTTATTGTAGTTTATCTGAAGCTCAATCTCTTTTTTATCTGTTTTTCAGTTGTGTTTCCTATAAAAAATATAAAGTAGATTTTTCCTTTCTAATCTATCCTATCTTCAATTTCTTATGTGCATTTGTTCCATTCATATTTATTAATATTGTATTTCCTTCTATCAAATACTCATATACTTTTATTTTCTTTGGTTCCTCTTCTTTTTACAAAAAGGAGGATTATGAAAGAAAAAGAATATATAACATTAGTGACATTTAGTTGTCCCTTTCACTCTTTCCTTCACTCAAACTAGACCATTGGTTTTTATTCTTTCTTCCATTTTTGTTTAGCCATTTCAGTCATTTCCAGCTCTGCATGAACCCATTTGAGATTTTCTGAATGGAGTAGTTTGCCATTTACTTCTACATATTTTGCGGATGAGTTAACTGAGACAAATAAGGTTAAATACTTTGCCCAGAATTGCACAGTTAATAAGTGTCTGAGACTCAGTTTGGACTCAAGAAGATAGTCTTCCTGATTCTAGATCAGATACTCTATCCACTATACCACCTAGCTACCCATTTTTTTCTTCTACTGACCCACTCTAAAAGTAATGTTTACTTTGCTTGTAAATATTTTCTCCCTGATTCTTTCCTTTCTAAACTCTTTATCCCTCTCCTTCTGTTTAGCTGTTTCCCAGTTAAATTTAATGTATTTTTGTTGGTGGAATTCAACCACTTAGGAGAGCAATTTGGAACTATGCCCAAAGGGTTATCAAAATGTGCATACCCTTTGGTCCAACAGTGTCTCTGTTGGGCCTGTATTCCAAAGAGATCATAAAAAAGGGAAAAGGATCCACATGTGCAAAAATGTTTGCAGCAGCCCTTTTTGTAGTGGCAAGGAATGGAGAACTCAGTGGATGCTCATCAGTTGGAGAATGACTGAATAAGTTGTGATATATGAATGTTATGGAATGTTATTGTTCTATAAGAAATGAGGAGCAGGATGATTTCAGAGAAGCCTAGAGAGACTTATATGAACTGATCTAAGTAGAACCAGGAGAATCTTGTACACAGCAAAAAGATTATGTGATAATCAATTCTGATAAATGTGGCTTTTTTCAATAATGAGGTGATTCTGGCCATAATTCCAATAGACTTTATCTCCTGATAGAGAGCCACGTACACCCCGAGAAAGGACTATGGGGATTGAATGTGGATCATAACATATATTTTCATCTTTTTTGTTGTTATTTGCTTGCTTTTTGTTTTCTTTCTCAATTTTTTTCCTTTTGATCTGATTTTTCTTGCACAGTATGATTATTGTGGAAATACATATAGAGAACTGCACATGTTTAACACATATTGGATTACTTGCTATCTAAGAGAGGGGGAAAAGGGAAAGGAGGGGAAAAATCTGAAACACAAGGTTTTGCAACAGTAAATGTTGAAAACTATCTTTGCATATATTTTGAAAATAAAAAGCTATTATTTAAAAAAAAGAATTTAAGGTATTTCTACACCAAAGAGCATGTGGGGGGGAAATTTATAAGTATATATGTGTGTGTGTGTCTGTGTGTGTTTGTGAATGCGTGTGTGTGTGTGTGTTTTCAACTTTTCTTTTTCTGGTTCAGATGGAAATAAAGATTTCCTCCCACTTCTTATTTATGTATTCTTCTTCCAAAGCTTCTTTCTTATTTATGAGAAATAGTAAGTTCTACTCCACTTTTCCAAATTTCTTCCCTAGGATTTGGATTATTCCCTTTTGAACATTTGCCATTTCAGTCAAATAAGCCTGTTAATTGTTTCCCATACACAGTTTCCTCTCCAGCCTTTATACCCTTACAAAGAATGCCCCCAAAGCTAAGGATACAATCCTCCATTCATCTTTCAATTTGAGTTTTTAATTTCTTTCAAGAAACTTAAAAGCCACCTCTTACACTATGGTAATGTACATAATCCATTGTTGTAGTTTTATTTTTATTTCTTCTTACTATAGTTACTTAATATTAATTTGCATATGCTTTATATTTACTTAGTTGTGCACATGTTCTATGCCTCAACCAGAATACATGCTCATTGACGGGAAGGATAATTTTATTTTTGGCTCCATTTTACCACACTTAGCATAGGTCATAGCAGATAGTTGGTGTTTTATAAGTGTTTGCTGAACTGAATTGAAGATGACAGCTAAGACTCCAGGAAGATGTACCTGCCCTGGCATTTGTACCAGTGTGAAACCCAAAATGACAAGTGAACAAGATGCTTTATAAGACCCTGCTATTACCTGTTTCCAGTCCTAATGCTATTCTGGGGCAAAGAATATAAATAAAGATGAATTTTATCTGTTTTTCATTTTATGTGTATATTTATTTTGAATTTAATTCATTCATTTTCATTTCTTTTCATTCTTCAGAATTGCAAAGGGAACTTAAATGTACTGTTGATATACTCCTTAGCATAGGACATTTAAATAAATTCAGGGTTTTTTTGCCTAATATTAAAAGATCTGGTTGATACCAGTCTGTAATTTGGTAAAGAAATCTTCAAAGTTTGCCTGAGTTTTAGAGACATTCAGTTAATAAATGTCAGAAGGGGAATCTGAATCAAGGTCTTCCAGATTCAAAGTCTAGACTTCTATCTATAATGTTACACTGCCTATCATGTAATTATCACTGTCCAGATAGTATCTATTTTCACTCTAAAATCTCCTTCTGGATAAAAGGCTTGGGACAAAGAAGAAAATTCCACTTTCCTACATTAAAACAAGGTAATGGTGCTACAAGGATAAGTTGTTTATAAAATAAAGGCAGGACCACAGCCCTTAATTCTAGCACCATTCCTAGGTCAGTTTACTAACAATAACTTAACTTGCTAACTGCCCTTTCTATTTCTCCCCTGTCCTCCACCAAATTCTCCCCTTCATAGCCTAATCCAACAAGTGAAAGTCAGAAACTGGCACATGAAACTTCTGCAATATGAATGAGAATTATGTGGTTTTTTTCCCCTTGTAGTTGAGCTCTTTAAACCCAGCCACTCCATTAAAATGGCTCTTGGACTGAATTAGTGAAACTGATTTGCTATGGAGTAAGATGAGAGAGTGAGTTCAATTTATGAGAATCTTTTAAGGGCTTTTGATTTAAAACAGAACAAATTATTGTTGTTCAGTAAAGGGATGCTTTTCTGATAAGGGGGTTAAGTGGCCTGATTCCTCTTTGAGTTCTCATAAACAATGGCTTTGAAAAAAAAATCCAGAGCATGGAAATTTAAAAGCTTCAATATTTAGCTACTCTTAGTCATTTCTTATGGCCAGAACAGAATTGTGAGAATTTTTCTCATTTTTTTTTGATGGTCACGTTGATTTCAATAAAACCTGCCAAAAAGACAACTTTGATGTTATAAAGTAGTGCTAATGGTATTACTATAATGTCACTTAATAATACACAGAGTACTGGAATATGAATGCCCAAAGACATTTAAAATACATCTAGCTAAATATGACTGTAGTATCTATTGGCATGTTTTATGGATCATATGAGGAATAAAGTACAAAAAGTAGCCTGAGATTCTTTGGAAGATATCATTTAGAGCATCAAAGTTATATTCAGAGAAGCATGGGGAAAAAGTACTTTATAAAACTAGGTATGGGATATTTATTACTTTCAGCCATACACTTAAGTAGAGATGTTAAACATCCTATATTCCTGGAACATCCTGAATGAATTCCAAACCATAATAATATCTAATATTTATATAGCATTTCCTATATGCCAGGTACTATGTCAAGACTTCAAATTATTATTTCACTCAATTCTCACAACAGCCCCAGAAAGTATGTACTATTATTTCCACCACTTTACAGATGAGGAAACTAAGGCAAATAGAAGTTAAATGACTTGCCCACAGGTGACATATGTAGTAAGTATCTAAGACTGGATTTGAACTTAGATTTTCCTTATTCCAGGCCCAGAACCCTACTTAGTATCACTTAGATGCCCCACATAATTGGGAAATAATTAATAATTTTTAAATGCAACAAAACATTTTACATTACATAAAAAATTACATTACATTTATTACATAAATATATGGCCACAGGAATGTATAAATTAGTGGCTCCATTTCCATTAGCATTTAACACCACTAATCTAAAAACATACAGACATTGACTATACATAGCAAGCACTTACTAAAAGTTTTTTTAATCTTAAGTGAATTATTTGGTCCCAAAATAAGAAGTGTCAATGCAATGTTCCACCTACATACATTCAAACAATATAACGGTTATTTACAAGTCCTCATAGGAAAATCAAGTTATACAGGTTTGAGTCTTTGCAGAGATCAGTGGAAAAAAAATTATAACCATAGTGAACACAATGAAATACTGTAAAGGAAAATGTGACTACAAGTCACCTGAATTCAGATTGATTATAATAATCAATATTAATCTATAGCACAGTTGATGAAATATGTGTCTGAAGAAGTGGAGGATTACAAGATAAAATATTGTCTACATGATCTAATGGGTTCACTGAATAGTTTACTTTTACGTAATTATTTGCCTCTTTTAATGGAGGGGATATATCTGTCCTGCCTCATTATATTCAAGAACAGCTATGATGTAAAACCAAAAAGCCTCAACAAAATAATAATAATAATAAAAATAACAGTATTAGTTGTATTATACAATATAGAGTAGACATGAGCTTTCCATGAAGCTAACAAGACTATCAAACATAGGAGAATATTGTTACTTTGAACTCCTACACCTTCTTAAAACAAAACAAAACTCCACAAACCACCTGGCAAATGTCTAACTGTTCTCTAGAGTTGTCTTGAGAAAGGGATCATCTAATTTTGTAAACAATATGATTTGCTTCAGTATTTAGAGGTTTCATGGACTACAGGTCTCTGGAAACGTATGAATAAGGAAGGGGACTGACAATATTAATAGGGCTGTTTACAGTGTTTGGTCAAGTGTATTCTTTTTTTTTCCATTGAATTTTGTAGAAATTATTTGACAAAAATGTTATCTTAAGGTTATAATCATGTACCAGGGTTGTTTGGGTTTTTCTTACCAAAATCTGTGAAAAAAAAGCCTTTACTTCCTACATTATGGAAGAAAAATCATATCTTCAATGTAATTTTGTATTATGATTAATGCTATTATTGAGTGTTTAAAAAAACCCTCTAGTATAATCATAGAATATTAGTACTAGAAAAGAGAGGTCTTAGAAGTCATTTCACTCAGAAATATTAAACTCCAATAGAAATAAAGGTCATATAGTGACTTAGAAAACCATAAAATATAATACATCATATTATATTTTAATTTTTGTTAAATATATCTCAATTACATTGTATTCTAGTTTAGGTCCACAATCAGGTGTTTTGTTGCTTGTGATTATTATTTTATCTGGGTAGCTCTCCTTTTACATATAAGGAAACGAATCTGGGAGATTTAGATTAAGTAGTATGTTAGAGGACTACAGCTAGAATTCTGGCCTCCTGACTCTTTTTTCAGGATTCTTTGTACTCTGTACCACTGTTAGTCCCTAAAGCTGTCATTATAACGTGATTTGCTTGATATTTTTGATGGAAAAAAATGCATTTGGAATGAGCAGAGAAATATAGCCAAGAGGGAACCAAGTCACCTTAAAGTTTAATACAAAAGAAATACACAAATATATTTAGTGAAAGTGCATATTATGAAGGATCATTCTAAAACAGAGTTCTCACCTTTATAAATTCCATTACTTCCTCCATGGATGTCCCCCTTGTCAGTCACTTCTTCAATGTGAGCTCCTTGGTCAGAGGTAAAGTACACAAGTGTCTTATTTGTCAATTTCTTCTTATCTAGAGCTTTTAAGATCTGCCCTAAAGAAAGAAAATACCCTCAGGTTTAAACAGCTCATTTCACACAAAAGAAACAGGCATGCCTGCCCTTATTAATTTGTCAGCTAATTTCCTAGGAAAAAAGAAAATGCATTCTTATGTATAGCAACTGGCACCATGCTGATCACATTAGGAGACTAACATGTGGAGCTAGAGGCAATCAAAAGAGTTGTTTGATTACTCTAGGGTTTCCTGGGATATTGAACAAGATTTGCAGTCATCAGACTTTAAAAGTCTGTACAATGCAGTGGTTGATCTTTACTGACAAGAACGACAGAATGGTTCTGTAGAATATCCCCCCAAAAATTGCTCTAAGAATTGGTATCCTAGCTCCATAATATTTCTAAGAGACCTACTATGTCACTGATTCGGAATTACTGCTATAGATAGCTAAGCTAGGGAATTTTACCACCAGGCTTAAACCAACAATGGAGAAAGCAAGAAAAATAAATCCTCCCGTTCCCCATTAAATAATTAAATTTTTTGAAAAGATTTGTCTTTTGTTTTATCCTGCGTCATTCATTAAATGTGGTTTACCTTCCCCAGAAATATTATAGGGGACTAACTTGTCCCTCACTTTTCATTTGGAGCATCTGTCATGTAAACTTTCCTCATTCTAAAAACTTCCAGAAGCCATTGATAACACTCTTTCCCCCTCCGTTCTTCTCTTGCTCAGGAGACATCAAACATAAGACCCTTGATGTAGAAGGTAAGAAAAGCAAAGCATTGTCCTCGCCACTATTCTTTCAGGTGCTGTGGTCACAGCTATCCATGGTCCAGAAAAGGGCAATTCTTGCCACCAAAATCCCTGGCACTGTCAATAGGTAATAATCAGAAACTGATAGGAATTCATTCATAGAAACAACATTAAAGAAGCATTACAATTTGCTTTGTTGTTTTACCTTACAGACCTTTCTACTTGATTTGTAAATGAAACCTTTCCTCTGCATTGCCTGACCCATTAGAATGAGAACTTCTTAAGAACTGAGAAAGTCATATTTTAATTTGTATCACCAGAACTTAACATAGTGTTTTGCTTGTAGGGAAGTTCCTAATAAATGTTTTTAAAATCCATTTTTTCTTTTAATACTAACACTTCCACACAATTGCATATATCTTTGCAAAGTGTAGATAGGGTGCAATATATAATAATTTGTGAATGATGCAATGTGGTTGATTCTGGGGAAAACTGAAATATACTATCTTATGCATCTGCAATAATTTTCCATAATAGCTAAGTCATGAAGAGCATAACCTATCTGGTGCAATTCCAATTTGTGGGTATTTGGTGAGCCTGCTTCTAAAAGTTTGTGACAAAAAAGTAAATAAATAACGTTTCTGATGATGTAGAATAGAAGTGCCCTGAATTGCAGATCACTCTGATAGTACTCAGCTTCTTAAACTGTGATTTAAGATTCCATTTATAGTTGAATGTGGGGAAGGGGTCATAAAATTATTATTTGTTATCAGTAAATGCTTGCATTGTATACCTGTTTTATATAATTACATATGCAGATTCATGTAAAAATTTTTGAGGAGAACAAGGGTCATAAGTGGAAAAAGTTTAAGAAGTCCTGTAACAGTAAAGTGGCAGAGATGAGACTCAAACACAGGTCCTCTCATGAATCTAGCTCTGTTTTCACTGAATCATGCTATCAAAGGCAGGTTTATCCTTGATGACCACAGGGTAACTGAATTGTCTTGTTTTGAAGTCTTACCTAACACCATGAGGATAAAATGAGGAAGGACAAATGGGATATGACTTTTTCCAAAAGAATTAAAGCAAGAACACCAATATTACAACTAGTGTCTTCAGTTTAGAAAAATATCTAAAGTCATCTGATGGAACTCGCTAATATGGACTTCCAGAGACTGGCAATGAATGTTTGAGTCCTCTAAAGGGAGGAGGCAAACTGTAGGTGCTGTATTCCTCCTGTTGTTGATTTGTTTTGTCTAACTGTACTGTTCAATAAGGTAAAGTCATTGAAAAGTGACAATATAAAAATACTAATAAAACTTTATTTTTTTCTTACAAAGAAAAAAAAAATAAAGTCATTTGATGCAGAACATCATTTTCTCCCTGTGATGAAGCAGGTGTCAACTCAAAAAAAGATGAAACAAATATTTCAATTTGTTAACAAAATTGTCAAAATTTGCAAAATGTAGGAGCAGAGACAGGGACTGGACCTGTGCTTTAATTGTACTGGGAAGTCCAAGATGATGAAACTTTTGCTTACCGATGCAGATGCTGACATTTAATAAAAATGTCACCATAAAAACAAGCATCATTAGGTATGTACAGAACTGAGATGCACAATAAGTTACAGGCACTATTAAAATAGTTTGGTTGTTGAGGTAAATGACATGAAAAGATGTCATGCTTTACTGTTAGAAAAAACACATATACAAATTATATGCAAAGGGTTATCTTATTTTATCACCAATTCAAACCATATTCCTTTGAAAAAGGCAATTAGATGGAATAGCAAGAAGCTACTTTAAATTTCCACAATCCCAATATTTCTATTCTAAAACAAGATGTCCTTTTTTTTTCTTTTTGCAAATGCCAATTTCTTAGTTAAAAGCATGCAGGATAAGGTGGGTAATTCAGGAGGATCTTTTTATCATGATTTTATTTTCATTAGTATTTTTCAAGGGCATACAACCATGCAACTCCAATTCAGAGAGCAAATCACCTTTCATATTTTCAGAGGTATCATGGCTCAAAGTACATTCTACACAGGGACTAAAAAAAGAAGAAAGAAAAAAGTTTGCCTTTCAAATGCAATTTAGATTTTCATCCCACATAAACAGTTTGTCCCATTTTACTACTCTATTCTTCCCTTTACTCCAGTTGAGGGTTTCTTTCTTTTATATTTCCAAAAATGTCTCTAGGTAATTTTTTATCCTGAAACTCTGATTTCCAGCATTTACTACGCCCATTTAGCCTGCTATAAATTACTACTACCCTCTCTACTCCTTACATTCTGCGTCTTTTCCATGGATTCCACAGTATATTTAATATTCGATAATTGCTTTTCCTGCTTTTATCCAACTTTCTTAGTCATTGTTTATTTCAGATGATCAATGCCATGGAAGCTAAAAGGTAATAATAATGCATTTAAAATCCATTTTTTTTTCAGACAGGTTGGAGCAAAGATAGCAGAGAGGAGACATGACTTTATCTGAGTTCTTCCTGACATCCTTCAGATCAACATCAAATCAAGCCTCTGAACTGGTTTTGGAGTGACAGAACCCACAAATATTTGGAGCGTAACAAATTTCCAGCAGAAGATATTTTGGAAGAACGTTAGAAAAAGTCTGTTTCAATCTGTCAGGGAGGCATGGAATCTATGCACCAGGGAATCTATTAGGAGGCTCTTAGCCAAAATACAGCAGCATTGAGTACTCTGTCCAGGTTACAAATCAGTGCATCAGCAGAATAGCCATGATTTTGCCAACACAAATACAAAAGGCAAATAGTGAATCTCTGAATCCCAGAATAACCTGGGACCTGGCCATGCCCACCTAGCACTGAAAATCAGCAGCATTGAACAAGCAGATCCACTTTTGCCTGTAGAGAAAGCTTGGAACAATCTCCCCTTTGCTCTAAGAGCAGGCCTCAATCTTTTTAAAAAATTAGCAAAAAAGCAAAAAGAACTCAACTATAAACAGCTTTTGTAAAAAAAAAAAAAGAGAGAGAGAGAGAAGTGTCCTTAATATCTGAGGACACTAAAAGCAAATCATCTCCAAATGAAGCCCTAAAAGATATGAGTTGGTTCCCATCTCACAAGGTTCTCTTGGAAGAATTCAAAAAGGATCTTAAAAGAGAGAAGAAATATGGCAGAAGGAAATGAGAACATTGCAGGATAATTTGGAAAAGGAAACACATAAATTATATAAAGAAAACTCCTTACAAAATAGATTTAGTGAAATGGAAAAAGCATATAGCTCCTTAAAAAATAAATTTGACAAAATAGAAAAAGAAAAAAACTCCTTGGGAAGCATCAAATTGGGAAATCATCTTTACATTTAAGGGTTCTGATAAAGGTCTCATCTCTAAGATATATAGAGAATTGTCTCACATTAATAAAAATTCAAGCCTTTCTCCAATTGATAAATGGTCAAAGGATATGAACAGACAATTTTCAGATGATGAAATTAAAACTATTCCTAGTCATATGAAAAGGTGCTCCAAATCACTATTGATCAGAGAAATGCAAATTAAGACAACTCTGAGGTACCACTACACACCTGTCAGATTGGCTAAAATGACAGGAAAAGATAATGATGAATGTTGGAGGGGATGTGGGAAGACTGGGACACTGATGCATTGTTGGTGGAGCTGTGAACGGATCCAACCATTCTGGAGAGCAATTTGGAGCTATGCTCAAAAAGTTATCAAACTATGCATACCTTTTGACCCAGCAGTGTTTCTATTGGACTTATATCCCAAAGAAATCATAAGAGAAGGAAAGGGCCCCACATGTGCAAGAATGTTTGTGGCAGTTCTTTTTGTAGTGGCTAGAAACTGGAAACTGAATGGATGCCCATCAATTGGAGAGTGGCTGAATAAATTATGGTATATGAATGTTATGGAATATTATTGCTCTGTAAGAAATGACCAGCAGGACGATTTCAGAGAGGCCTGGAGAGACTTGCATGAACTGATGCTCAGTGAAGTGAGCAGAACCAGGAGATTGTTGTACATGGCAACAACAGTACTATATGAGGATCAGTTCTAATGGACATGGCTCTCTTCAACAATGAAATGCTTCAAACCAATTACAATTGTTCAGTGAAGAAGGCCATATACACCCAGAGAGAGGGATGTGAAATGTGGACCACAACATAACATTTTCATGTTCTCTATTGAGGTTTGCTTGCATTGTATTTCCTTTACTGGATTATTCTCTCTTATAGATACGATTTCTCCTGAACAAAAAAATGATGTGTGGCAATAACTATACATATATTCGATTTAAGTATACTAACATAATTATCATGTAGTGGATATCCTGCTATCTAGGGGAGGGGTGGGTAGTAGGGGGGAAAAATTTGTAACAGAAAGCTCTGTAAGGGTTAATGTTTAGGAATTACCCATACATATGTTTTGCAAATAAAAAGTATTAATAAATAAAAAAAGAAAACAACTCCTTGAAAAACAGAGTTTGTGAAATGTTAAAAACAAAACAAAACAAAACAAAAAAATGCCATTGAACAAAACAACTCATTTAGAAGGAGAAAATATTGCAAGCAGCCAGAAAGAAACAATTATAATATTGAGGAGCCACAATCAGGATTATCCAGGATCCAGCAGTTTCTACTTTAAAGGACTGAAGGCCCTGTAATCTGATATTCCAAAAGGCAAAGGAA
The DNA here is from genome assembly GCA_023553655.1 of Myrmecobius fasciatus. Classification (NCBI taxonomy): domain Eukaryota; kingdom Metazoa; phylum Chordata; class Mammalia; order Dasyuromorphia; family Myrmecobiidae; genus Myrmecobius; species Myrmecobius fasciatus. The sequence continues at coordinate 28,093 of JAJPUD010017494.1, forward strand.
TCTGGATTACAACCAAGAATCAACTATCCAGCAAAATTAAGAATTATCTTTCAGGAAGAAGATGGACATTCAATGAAACAGGTGAATTTCATTTATTTCTGATGAAAAGATTAAAGCTGAACAGAAAATTTGATCTCCAAATACAAGACTCAAGAGAAGCATTAAAAAGGTAAAAAGAACTGTATCTCTATCATGGGTAGTGCAGGTATAATTTGATTTTATTGTGATAATATAAAGAAGAAACCAGAGGTAGAAAGGGGATTGTACTGGAAGAAGAGGAAAATAGAAGCAAAATGAGGCAAATTATATCTCATTAAGAGGAAAAAAGGACTATTATAATTGAGGGAATGAACATTGTGTGAATCTTACTCTCACCAGAATTGGCTCAAAAAGAGAGTATCAGTCACTTTTACCTTTGGAAAGAAACTTGTCTCACTATATAAGGAAGTAAGGAGGGAAAAGGGAAAGGAAAGAGGGAAGCTAATTGAAGAGAACACAGGAATAGTAGGGGAAAGGTATAAGAAAGTGGCAGGGGCTGTAAAAGAGGAGGGCTGTTTGAGGAAGGTGGTGGTCAGAAGCAAAATACTGGAGAAAAGAGAAAGGGGGAAAGGAAAGAGAAAAGCATTAACTTGGCAGAAATACAGAATTAATCATTTTAACTGATTGTGAAAGCAGAATGGAAGCAGATAGCAGATTGGATTAAAAGCCAGAATCCTACAATATTTTGTTTAACGAAACACATTTTAGCAGAGTGATATGTACAGAATAAAAGTAAAAGAATGGAGCAGAATCTATTATGCTTCGGCTGAAGTTAAAAAAAAAAAAGCAAGGGTAGCAATTCTGATCTCATAGAAAGCAAAAGCAAATATCTAATTAAAAGGAGATAAGGAAGGAAATTATATCTTGCTAAAGGATACCATAGATAATGAAGTAATATCAATACTAAACATATATGCACCAAGAGGTATAGCATGGAAATTCCTAGAGGAGAAGTTAAGAGAGATGCAAGAAGAAATAGAAAGCAAAACTATACTAGTGAGCAATCTCAACCTTGCTCTCTCAGAACTAGATAAATTGAATCACACAAAAAATAAGAAAGAAGTTAAGGAGGTAAATAGAAAAGTTAGGCATGATAGACCTTTGGAAAAAAATGAATGGAAACAGAAAGGAACATATTTTTTTCTGGCAGTTCATGGAACCTACACAAAAACGGACCATATATGATGGCATAAAGCCTTCAGAATCAAATACAGAAAGGCAGAAATAGCAAATGCATCTTTTTCAGATCATTATGCAATAAAAATTATATGTAATAAAGGACCAAGTAAAATAGACTTAAATTAATTGGAAACTCAATAATCTGATTGTAAAGAGTGAGTTGGTGAACCAACAAATCATAGATACAATTGATAATTTCATCAAAGAGAATGACAATAATGAGACAACATACTAAAATTTATGTGATGCAACCAAAGCAATTCTTAGGGGAAGTTTTCTATCTCTAGATGCTTACTAGTATAAAATAGAGAACGAGAAGATCAATGAATTGGGCATGCAACTAAAAGAGCTAGAAAAAGAATAAATTAAAACCCCCCAAGTAAATACCAGATTTGAAATTCTGAAAATAAAAGGGGAGTTTAATAAAATTGAAAGTAAGAAAATTATTGAATCAATAAACAAAACTAAGAGCTGGTTTTATGGGAAAAAAAATAAACCTTTACCTAATTTGAGCAGAAAAAGGAAAGAAGAAAATCAAATTTTTTAGTTTCAAAAAGGAAAAGGGTGAACTTTCCACCAATAAGAAATTATAGGAATAATTAAGAGCATCAAGTGTATGCCAATAAATCTGATAATCTAAGTAAAATGGATGAATAATTACAAAAATATAGATTGTTCAGATTAACAGAGGAGGAAATAAATTACTAAAATAGTCCAATCTGAGAAAAAGAAATTGAACAAGCTAATACTCAACTGTCTAAGAAAAAATCTCCAGGACCAGATGGATTTACATGTGAATTCTATAAAACATTTAAAGAACAATTAATTCCAATATTATGCAAACTATTTGGGAAAACAGAAAAAAATGGGATCCTACCAAATTTTTTTTTATGACACAGACATGGTGCTGATACCTAAGTAAGATAGGGTCAAAACAGAGAAAAAAAATAGACCAGTTTCTCTAATGAATATTGAGGCAAAAATCTTAAATAAAATGTTAGCAAAGAGATTAGAGCAAGTTTTCTCCAAGATAATTACACAATAACCAAGTAGGATTTATATCAGGAATGCAAGGCTAGTTCAATATAAGGAAAACTATTAGCATAATTTACTATATTAATAACCAAACTAACATATGATGCAGTAAAAGCATCTGATAAAATCAACACCCATTCCTATTAAAAACACTAGAGACTATAATAATAAATGGAGTTTTCCTTAAAATGATCAATAGCCGCTATTTAAAGCCATAGCAAACATATATAAAGTGAACAAACTAGAACCATACCCAATAAGACCAGGTGAAACAAGGTTGCCCACTGTCACCATTATTATTCAATATTGTATTAGAAACGTTAGCTTTGGCAATAAGAGAAAAAAAAGAGATTAAAGGAATTAGAGTAGGTAATGAGAAAACAAATTATCACTCTTTGCAGATATGATGGTTTACTTAGAGAATCCTAGAAAAAAAATTTTTTATAAAGCTTTTTATTTACAAAACATATGAGTGACCTTTCAACATTGACCTTTGCAAAAAAACTTTTTTTTCCCAAACTTTTCCTTTCCTTCCCCCCACCCCCCACCCCTAGATGACAGGTAATCTAATACATGCTAGATAGGATAAATTATATGACAAATACAATACATGTATACATATCTATACAGTTATCTTACTGCACAAGAAACATCAGATCTAGAAAGAGAAGAAGAAAAAAACAACCTAAGAAGGAAAACAAAATGCATGGAAATATTCACAGAAAGCGTTAAAATGCTGTGTTGTGGTTCACTCTCAGTTCCCACAGGCCTCTCTCTGGATGTATATGACTATCTTCATC